>CAUYSK010090255.1:0-19535 GCA_963575035.1 Avahi laniger | reverse complement strand
GTCAGCCTAGCTCACAGCAACCTCAAACTCCTGGGCTCAAGCGATCCTCCTGCTTCAGCCTCCCAAGTAGCTGGGACTACAAGCACGTGCCACCATGCCTAGCTAATTTTTCTATTTTTAGTAGAGATGGGGTCTCACTCTTGCTCAGGCTGGGCTGGAATTTCTGAGCTCAAGTGATCCTCCCACCTCAGCCTCCCAAGTGGCTGGGATGTTATTCATTTTTGTATTTATCATAATACCTAGTATAATGATTTACTGAACAAACGCTTTTCCTCTGAAAATTATTCAACTCCTTAATTAATGTTAACTGATGATCCTCTATGATAGGCAAATAAACATTTTATAATTTTATAACTATTGGGGCTAATTACTCACTGTGATAAGGTCATCTCTTGCTTTGAGCACTCTGAGCCTTGCTTGATTCAACAAATTGGACATCTGACTGCAAAAAGGTATGGAAAAATAATATCAGTACAGAATAAAAAACAAAAACTGTAGAGAAATATATAGCTTCCTGTGCATGTACAATGAAGATTTGACAAACAAATACTTCTCTTTCTAATGACCAAAGAAAACCTGTTGAAACACATTTAATGTTTTCTACCAACTTATTTTCAAAAATAAGAAAATACGGAGGGCTCACCACATGGCAAGCACTTTCATATCAACTGACTGCAATTTAATCTTTCAATAATCCTGTGAGGCTTCCATTTTCACAAAGAAAGAGAGAAATTAAACACTGTCAGATAAGTCTCTGGTGGTCAAGTTAAGACCTGAACCCATATCTGCCTGACTCCCAAACACCTGCTCTGTCCTTGTCTCAGTGACTTTCTTTCTGTTGAGACAGGGTCTCACTCTGTCTTCCAGGCTAGAGTGCAGTGGCGTCATCACAGCTCACTGCAGCCTCAAACTCCTAGGTTTGAGTGATCCTCCTGCCTCAGCCTTCTCAGTAGCTGGGATTACAGGCACATACCACCATGCCTGGGTAATTTTCCTATTTTTTGTAGAGATGGGGTCTTGCCATGTTGTCCAGGCAGGTCTCAAACTCCTGGCCTCGACCTCCCAGGATAATAGTCATGAGCCATTACACACAGCTTCTCAGTGACTTTGGAACGCTTCCTCAGCTTAGTACTGTGACCAGGATCCACTTACATTTTCTTTTGCTGCTCAATCTGCTTCTCTTTCTTCTCATAGTATTCCATAATCTTCAGTCTTTGGGTTTGCACAAGCCGACCCTTCTCAATGTTGAACTCTTCTTCTGCCTACAGAATTAGTTAATATTAATTCATTACATGAGATTTTGATGAACAGTTTTATTGTAAGCAGCTGGTGACCAGGAGTACTTGCTTTCAATCACTTATTCCATATGTGAAACAGAAAATTTATTGTGACTCATTTTTGAAGACTACTTCTAATTTATTCAAAAGCAAAGACCAGCGATTTTAATTACAAACAATGAACCAGGAAATTAATATTTGATCAACGATAATAGTACCCAGTTACAAAGGATATAATTAGATAGAAGATTCTGTTCACAAAAAAAAATTATTATTCTAAATTTAATCCATTTGCTTATTAGTGTGCCAATGAAAAGAACACAGAACTTGAAGTTAACTTTATTTTTTAGAGACAGGGTTTCACTCTGTCACCCAGGCTGGTCTGCAGTGGTGCCATTATACCTCACTGCAACCTCAAATTCCTGGCTCAAGGGATCTTCCCACCTGAGCCTCCTGAGTGGCCGGGACTACAGGTGCATACCACCATTACCAGCTAATTTTTTTTCATTTAAAATTTTTTTTTTTTTTTGGAGACAGAATCTCACTTTGTTGCCCTGACTAGAGTGAGTGCCGTCGCATCAGCCTAGCTCACAGCAACTTCAAACTCCTGGGCCCAAGCGAGCCTACTGCCTCAGCCTCCCAGAGTGCTAGGATTACAGGCATGAGCCACTGCGCCCAGCCAATTTTTTTTTTTTTTCCCCAGATAGAGTCTCGCTCTGTCGTCCAAGCTAGAGTGCCGTGGCGTCAGCCTAGCTCACAGCAACCTCAAACTCCTGGGCTCAAGCGATCTTCTTACCTCAGCCTCCCAAGTAGCTGGGACTACACTCGAGCACCACCACGCCCAGCTAATTTTTTCTTCTATTTTTAGTAGATAGGGGGTCTCACACTTCCTTAGGCTGTCTCGAACTCCTGACCTCAAGAGATCCTCCTGCCTTGGCCTCTCAGAGTGCTAGGATTACAGGTGTGAGCCACCTTGCCTGGCCCCCAGCTAGTTTTTAAAAAAATTTTTTTAGAGATGAGGTCTTGCTGCCTGGGCCAGTCTTGAATCCCGGGTCTCAAGAATCCTCTGGCCTCAGCCTCCTGAGTTGTTGGGATTACAGGCATGAGCCACCATACCTGGTCTAGAATTTAGAGTTTAAAAGATCTAGATTACTGCCTATAAAATGTGGTCAAGGGTCGGGCCTTGACTTTTCTTTAACATTAAAGATACAGACATATTCTTATTAGTCCTATGCAATGTGTTGTTAAACAATTTTACTAATAATATCAGTTAGCAAAGCAAAACAATATGAAATTTTGATAACTTCTTAAAACTAGAAAATTGATCTCACCTTTGCATCTATTTCTTCTGCTTTTTCATTGGCTTCTTGTTCAATAAAAGCCATCATATGCTTAATCTATAAGAAAAAAAGATTATTTTTTAATTCAGCAAGAGAAGAAAACGTGGTATGTTTTCTGATGCATTTAACAATCAATCATTTGTTGAATCCATGTTATGTGGTAGGCACCAGGTACAAGGACACATGAGATAGTCTGGCTCTTCCTCTTACCAATCATACCCAATCAATCACCAACTCCTATCAATTCTCATACCCAATCAATCACCAACTCCTATCAATTCTCTCTTAATGGTCATTCAGCTTGTTCACATCTCTCCATCCCTGAACCGCTACCCTAGTCCTTGCCATCATCCCTCAGCTGAATTACTGCAACAGCTTCCGATTTTGTCTCCTTGCCACCAGTCTTGTTCCCTCTAATCTACTCTATGCTGCAGCCAGAGAAATCCTTTCAAATTCCTATTTTATCGTGTAACACTCTACCCCCCAACACACACACCTTTAAGATAAAGTGTGAAGATCTTAGAAGGTACAGGATCTTATCACTGCTTACCTTTCAGGCATCATATGAAACAAATCCTTCACTACTCACCACTCTTAAGACTTAGTACCTGCCACACTGAACTTAGTTCAGGTCCATGAGTTCTCCATTCTCTTTCTCACCTCCAAGATTGTAGGCATGCTCTTCCTTCCATTTGAAACATTCCTCCTTCCCCTCTTCACCGAGCTAGCTTCTTGGGCCTCAACTTGCATAACTATCATCTCCTTAGGGGAAATCTTTCCAGAACCTCTCACTCACATGCACCTAGAGCACTCTGCCTCTCCTCTGTCATGGCACCTAAACATATATTCATAATTGCTTGCTTACCTGTACTTATGTTCAACTGGATTATTAGGCTAGGAACTTGTTAAAGGGTTTTAGATCATTGGCTACAATTGGAGAATAAAGCCCAATGAAGAATTCTGGATGGAACTTGGGTGATTGATCCAACTTAGACTCATAAATGAAGTATCATCTCTAGTGGCAGATATAAAATATACTCAAGGGAAAATCTAAACAAACAGCTAATCAAACTCACTTATAGTGAGATAGGATGGCAGTTTCATTTTACAGGGGCTCTACCTGAAGGAAGTAATGAAATCCAAAAAGCAAAAAAAAGCTAAAAATTTATGTAGGACCTCTAGGTCATTAATTAATTTTGCTTATTCATTAATTCTTCCATGATAAGGTAAGCTCTATGAGTACAGGGACCTTGTCTTTTATACCACTGTAAACCCAGAATATGGAGAAACTACCACCCTAATAGGTGCTCAATAAACATCTGTGAATGAATGAGAATCTGCTGGGGGTTTCAAGCCTTCTGAGGAGTACAATTCTTACAGCAGCTTTTCCACGCAACACAAAGAAATCATAAATCTAAGGTATACATAGGTGTACAAAGTAAGTTTTATTTCACAACAATGCAAATATACTTAACACCACTGAACTTACACTTAAAAATGGTTAAGATGGCAAATTTTATGTTTCTTACAATTTTCTTAAAAAGTGAGTTAAGAATACTTAATATTAATATTTAAGAATAAATGATAAGAATATTTAATATTTAATAATACTTAAATGATTTTATTATTTAGGAAAGAGTTTCTGTTAAGGAAATATGATTTTTTCATATTATCTTTCATTCTTTGACCTTGGCAAAATGTACAGATTTTCGTGATCACTGCATTTTTTTTTTGTCATTGAAATGTACCTTTTGTGTTTTTAAATGCATTCATTTTACAATTGTGACTTTATTGTTGACTTTAAATAAGAGGTAGAAATAAAAGTGAAAATTTAAAAAAAAAAAGAATACAACCTTACAGCATCAAAGTCTTAAAGAAAATATAGTATAGTTTTAGAAGAGTCAAATTTGTTTTTATCAAAATTCCTGGAAGACACCCTACTTTTCCTTTTTTATTTTTTAGCAGGAGAGTGGTTACATACTCCTTAGTGCATTCTGACTTCCACAGCTGCCATCCTGTTCCTACCATACTTTTGAGCAGCCAAAAAATTATGACAATCAGAGCCTGTTTTACAGACAACACAATACTTATACAATCTTGAGCCTTGAAATATTTAGGGTATCTTATCCAGAGCTACATGTACAGAAAATCACTGACCATGTTGAAAAGATTAGCCCCCACAGACTTGGGTATATGTGTGGGGTGTCATGGTTAAGGAATGGTGGCTCTACAAGTTCAGTTTGAAGCCTTACTGTATTTATTCTGTTTGGAATTTTAAAAGTAGTTAAACTAGATACAGTAATCAAAACTGGTGTTTATAAATGCTACAAGACATGTTTAGCCTCTAAAGGTGAACTCTGATTCAAACCTGTATTATCTGCCTTTATCACTCTGCTGGACCCTTGACTACCAGATTTGATTAGATCAGCATAGCCTAGAGCAAAACACACTAATTTTAACCCAGATCAGCAAAGCCTATTTATGGTCAACATGATCATGTTCCTTAAGAGTTTCAAGAGAAATAGTCAACTCCTTAAGGACATTTAACTCCCTCCTCTAAAGCAGAAAAACATGACCTTTAAAAAATACTTTTCTGGGCCTGGCGCGGTGGCTCACGCCTGTAATCCTAGCACTCTGGGAGGCCGAGGTGGGTGGATCGTTCTGAGCTCAGGAGTTCGAAACCAGCCTGAGCAAGAGCGAGACCCCGTCTCTATCAAAAATAGAAAGAAATTAATTGGACAGCTAAAATATATATATAGAAAAAATTAGCCGGGCATGGTGGCTCATGCCTGTAGTCCCAGCTACCTGGGAGGCTGAGACAGTAGGATTGCTTGAGCCCAAGAGGTTGTGGTTGCTGTTAGCCAGGCGGACGCCACGGCACTCGCCCCAGGCAAGATTGTGAGACTCTGTATCAAAAAAAAAAAAAAAAAAAAAACTTTCTTTTGCCTGCTAAACCAGCAATTAAGGCTTTTGGAGTCAGGTTCCTTCACAAATTTGATGAAATAAATGACCATACTCCCCAGACAAAAAAGCAAAGATACACAAATATTTTTATATAATGGGGAAGTCAAGGAATCCTGGATTTTTAAGTACCTACTATGTGCTTGGTGGCTGGCCTATTCACAGCTGAGAATACAGTGAACAAAACACACTGTACTCAAGGAGGGGTACAGACAACAGACAAGATTTCTTCATTCTTTCAGTTTTATATAAGAAAAAAAATTTTGGTCTAGATTCCAAGGAAATACACTACTCTACCTTTACGCTATATTTTTCCTGTGGAAGCCTTAGTCTTCAACATACTGTAACAAGGGGAGAAGAGAAGGAACAAGCAGAAGAGAATTAATATTGTGACTACTAAGAGTACATGGACGACATTGTACTTTTCCACTGCATCAAGATATTCCTTTATCAAAAGCCAGAAGAAGCAGTGATAAATGTTCAAAAATCTCATTGTTCTATAAGAATATTGTTAAGATTTCTTAAATTTCTCCATAGATGCTATTTTTGTCATCCCTATTTCCTTTTTGTGATTAGCACAAGAACCATAAAATGAAGAGGATTTCCCCTTTTTTTTAGTGCATATTAGGTTAACAATAAAATGAAAAGGCATTTTCAAGGAAATGGAAACATTCAAGGAAGAAAACGTTTTATTGCTCATCTAGGGAGATTCATACGACAGTGAGTGTGCTTTAGTCAGAGAATTTTCCCAGTACAATACTTGGAAAAAAAGTAGGCTTAGTTCTCTAAACTATGTGCAGATTAAATTGCAGTCTTAAACTTCCTTCTCTGAAAAACCTATTGACAATATGACTACTAAATGCAAGGACTCTGATTTCAGGATATCGACTGGCAGGACAATGGAAACCACTTTTTCTCATGTTATAGGCTTATAAACTGCCACTATATTTCCCTGAGAGGATTTTGCATTATAATATTCCTAATACCTACAGACTTGAAGGTATGGTACATTTTTTAAAACTAAACGAGTTTCCCAGGAATAATTATACACTTTCAAAACTGACGTAGGTTCATGACTTCCATAACGATTTTTTCCATAAATCCTGACTCACTTACTTTGTGCCACTGTTAGGTACTGGAGCTCATAACTGTAAGAAAAGGAGGTCTTGCATTTGACAAATTTTAACATACAAACTAGTGGGAGACCAGCCATTACAATTCATCATAGAACAGTTCATAAAGTGAATGACCTCAAAAGAACACTGGTTGGAAGGTCTCTCCCCTAGGCACTGATTCTTTCTATCGTAAACCGTGAGCCCTTCCATCAGGGTTAAAAGTGAAGAGGCTGTTTTCAGTTCTTGCACAGATCTCTGTCCTACTAAGCACAGTGAATAGCCGGGGGAAATAGAGACTGCAGAGGTGGGAGGAAAAGAGCCAGGGTGTTCAGGGAGGCGGCGCGCAGGCCAAATGGGCAGCGGGCAAGACCCGAGAAGAAGTCACATGAGCTGCAGGGCAAATCCTCCCGTCAGCAAACCTCCTTCCCGCAAAATAGGCCGCTAGGATCTGGGGAATTGGGGTAGCGGACCCTCCTACAGCACCAGGGCTGCCCAAGGCCCCCGCCCTCCCTGAGCCGGGCTCCAGCTCACCACCGCAGGGAAGGACGCCGCAGCTTTGCGAGATCCAACCCCAGTCCCTCACCTGCTTTTGCACATCAGCATCGCTGAGGGCCATGACGAAAGCAATGCAAGACCGGTGGACAACAGGATCGAGTTGGGGGGTTGAAGAGAGCGACGAGAGAAACGGGAAGAGGAAAACTCAGCGCAGGTCTCAGCTTCCTCGACTTTATAACCCTGGCTTCCGGTTCCTGCCAGGTGACCACTCAGTCCCACCCCCTGAGCCTTGTCAGCCAATGGAGTGAGAGAGAGGCCCAGGAAGTGCCCGCCCTCGCCCCGCCCAGGCTGGTGGGCGCGTGCGCGGGCGCCCCGCCCTGCGTCATTTTACGTCGGCGAATCGTGATCTGAGCTGTGGCAGTCGTTTGTAGAAGGGAAAAAAACAAATTCTTGTACATAAAATTAGTCGAGCTGTTTGGATTTCTCCAGCCCTATAGCTCTTGCGTTTGTTATAAGTTTAAATATTTTATTTATATCCGAACTAGAATTTGTTATAATTGTACTTTCTTGGTTTTATTTTTTTTCTAAATTTTAAGAATAATTTATTGAATAAAAATGTGACACATATCAGTGAGCATCCAGAAATATCCTTTTCTGATGGTCTTTAGAATACAATTTAGTCTTTATGCGTAGCTAAAGATATGGAGAAGAGCTACTGATCTAATTTCTTCCATGATTTTTAAATTGTAAAATATTTCCTTATAGATATTTATTGTGCGGTGTTTCACATACTATCTCACTCATTCAAATACTCATACACAAATCTTTTAAACATGGCTAATGCTTATAGTAAAAATGCTCATGATTATTTAAATATGAACATCTGTAAATTTTGTCTCACACTTATTCAGTCTAAAGGGTAAGTCATTGCTTAATTGCTTTTGATATAGAAGGCAATCCTTGAAAAGAATTTGTGAATATACTGAGTTTTTTTCTTCACAACTCAGCATTATATGAAATTTGATATCAATCCTTGATGTATGCTTGTATTAAAACATAACATTTATATTTTCCATACCTATTTGGGGAGAAAGAATAAAGCTATACATTCCATAAATGTACCAGTCTTTGTTACAATAAATAGTTAATAATGATTTATGGTAATATTTTTAAATAATATAGCCACTTAGCTGAACAGCTTATGCTTTTAATTGCTTTTATTTATTATTATTTTTTAATCAGGAACCATAAAGCAATATTCAGTCCTTTATAAGCCAGCATTCCAACATTCCGAGCAACATAACTCCTTTGTGAAACAGGAAAGTAATAAAACATGTCTTTATTTCTTAAAGAGATGAATATGAAATAGAAATGTTACGTTATTTATTCCTAACTCACAAATAGGAATTGGTAGAATAAAAAAAAAAACATTATCTACTTCTTTATGCATAAACTAATGCTTTCTCAACAAGCGAACTCAACATGGGATAAATCAGGAGCAACAGACTCTCCGGTCTAAAACTTGTGATTTGGGAAATAAAATGCTACAGTGAAGCATAATTAAATCTTCAAATTCTTTAATGTAGTTCAGTTTGAGAATTTAAGATGAGTTGGTTTCAACTTTTGAGTTAAAAAATGGACATCTGAATTCACTTCATTATTACTTTAATGTGTGAAATTTATGGAGGAACTCTCTTCCAGGAAGACTTCAAGACTAGGCTGTTTTTGAAACAATAATTTTCACTCCTACTCTCCTCTGAAATGAGGCTGTCTCGTCAGCCCAGGGGTTGAGGTGGGGAGAATAATGCTTCATGTAGCCATGTAATACTTCAGGTAAATATAGGACTTGCGGAAAATGTGCTACTCAAGAGGAAAGCAAATATACACAAAGGAACTGCCATTTTTCAAATATTATATTTTGCAAATCACCTTTGTTCTCCTACCTATCCTCTTTTCCTGAAGCAATAGTTGAGCTTTTCTTTGCCAGAGGCTAAATTAGGGTGAGAAAAAGCGGAGAAATGATGAGCTTTTCTGGAGGTCTTGAAATTCTGCCAGTTTTCCTGCTTGACTATGCATGACAGATGGCAGCGCTCTCCTTTCTTGGCTTTAATGTAAGCTAACTCATGCTTACCTGAAAAAAAATGGAAGCTAACTCATCACTAATATTTTATTAATAGATGTTATTTTTTAAAACAGTTTTAGATTTACAGAAAGAGAGTTCCCATACATAATTTTGCCTATCATTAACTTAGTATGCTACATTTGTTACGATTAGTTAACCAGTACTGATGTATTGACTAAAGTCCATAGTTTATTTGCATTTCCTTCGTTTTAACCTAAAGCTCTTTTTCTGTTCCAGGATCCCATCCAGGATACCACATCACATTTAGTTAAGTCTCCTTAGGCTCTTCTTGGCTATGAGCTGCTCACTTTCCTTGTTTTTGATGATCTTGATAGTTTTGAGGAGTACTGGTTCGGTATATTGGAGGACTTGCCTCTATTGGAATTTTTCTCCTGATTGGGCAGGGGTGAGGGATGGAGAAGATGGGAGGGGATGGGTTTTGGGGAGGAAGATCACAGAGGTCCACTGTCATTTCATCATGGCATACCCAGAGTGAATTATGTTTGGCTGTTGACGTCAGCCTTGATCACCTGGATGAAGCAGTGTTTTGTCTGGTTTCAACACTGTAAAGTTGCACTTTTGTCCCCCGCTTTCCATACTCTTTGGAAGGAAGTCACTATGCGAAGCACAGACTTACTGAGTAAGGAGCTATGTTTCTCCTCCTTTAGGGTGGAGTATCTACATAGTTTATTTGGAACTCTTTGGAAAAAGCCTGTCCATTTTTCAACATCATTCGAAGGGCCCACTTAGAGGAAAATTAGGGGAGAAATTGTCCCAGACCCATTTGCTTTGTATTTGGATTGACTTCTTCAAGCCCCGATTTTTTTTCCTCAATCACAAAGGCAAAAACTTTTGGAGACTTCTTTATCTTTAGGATAGACTCCTAGTAGTAGAATAATCATTAAATGGTGCACACATTTTTTATTAGCTTTTTATTTGAAGAAATTTCAAATATAATCAGTTGTAAGAATATTGCAGTGACCTCTTTTTTTTTTTTTTTTGGAGAAAGGATCTTACTATGTTTCCCGGGCTATAGTGCAGTGGCCTCATCACAGCTTACTGCAATCTCAAACTCCTGGACTCAAGGTAATTCTCCAGCCTCAGCCTCAGCCTCCTGAGTAGCTGGGACTGTTGGCACACATCACTGCATCTGGCTTATTTTTCCATTTTTTGCAGAGACGGGGTCTCACTATGTTGCCGGGCTGGTCCTGAACTCCTGACCTCAAGCAATCCCCCCACCTTGGTCTCCCAAAGTGCCAGGATTACAGGTGTGAACCACACCCAGCCTACTTTAGCACTTTCCATTCATACGTGCATATATACTACTCATGACTTAAGACCTAAGGTTGTACATTGATCAAATATAGGAAATTTAATGTTAGTACTATTATTTAATATATAGTTCATATTCAAATTTTGCCATGTATCCCATTAATGTCCTTTGTAACAAATGAAAAATAATTTTTTTTAACTTTTCTGTTCCTTAGATTCAGTAGGAACATAATTTTTTTTTTTCCTGATCCAGGATCAAATCCAGCATCACTTACTGCATTAGTGATCAAATCTTTGTAGTCTCCTTTAATATGGAAGAGTTCCACAGACTTTGTCTTACCTGATAGAAACATTTTTTTGAAGAGTACAGGCCAGTTGTACAAAGTCCCTCAGTTTGGTCTTGTTTGACAGTTTCTTCAAAATTAGATTCAGGTTATGCATTACGGCAGAAGTACTGCATGTGTGATATTGTGATCACATCAAAAAGTACATGATGTTAGTTTGTCCTTTTAATGGGAATGGTACACATTAATATATTTTAAAAAATTTTTTAATTTATTTTTTGAGATAGAGTCTCACTCTGTTGCTCGGGCTAGAGTGCCATGGCATCAGCCTAGCTCATAGCAACCTCAAATTCCTGGGCTCAAGCAATTCTCCTGCCTCAGCCTCCTGAGTAGCTGGGACTACAGGCATGTACCACTATGCCTGCCTAATTTTTCTATTTTTTAGTAGAGACGGGGTCTCGCTCTTGCTCAGGCTGGGCTAGAAGTCCTGAACTCAAGCAATCTTCCCGCCTTGGCCTCCCAGAGTGCTAGGATTACAGGTGTGAGCC
This sequence comes from Avahi laniger, assembly GCA_963575035.1. NCBI lineage: Eukaryota > Metazoa > Chordata > Mammalia > Primates > Indriidae > Avahi > Avahi laniger. Next base: position 8,121 of record CAUYSK010090255.1, on the reverse strand, counting down.
ACCACACCTAGCCCACATATTTGTATTTTTAAAGCTGTTAGTATATGCTGCCAAATTGCCTTCCAGCTGTAATAATGTACAGTGTTCCTTGTAATGTATTGATACACATTGATACACATATTTGAAAAAACTGATGTTGGATAAGGGAAGGATTTAGCCACAGTACAACTAAGAGGGCAACAGAAATCCATGTGATTGACCTTAACTTGATCAGTATTCTAATTAATTGCACTAAACCAGATGATAGAATTGGCTAATTTTGTGAGTTTTTACATTAATAGCTTCATTCTTCACTATCCCAGAAGACAGATTCCAGGATTATGCCACCTCCTAGCATCCCTAGGCCAGGATGACAACAAAATGACAACAAAAATTCTGCAAATGACAGGAATTGGGGAGTGGAAACAGCAATCTAATGCCACATGTCAAATTGTTTATGAAATTAATATCCAGTGGCTCAAACCTGTAATCCCAGCCACTAAAGAGGCTGTGGTGGGAGGACTGCTTGAGGCCAAGAGCTTTGAGATCAGCCTGGGCAACAGAGCAAGACTCCATCTCTAAAAAAAGAATCAGAAAAATTAGCCACATGTGGTAGCTCGTGCCTGTAGTCCCAGCTACTTGGGAAGGATCGCTGGAGCTCAGGAGTTCAAGGCTACAGTGAGCTATGATCATGCCTTTTCACTCCAGCCTTGGTGACACAGCAAGACCTCAGCTAAAAAAATAAAAAAGAAAGAAATTAATGTCTGGAATAGATATAGCACTGTCCAAATCAAGTGTGCTTTTGTTTTTGGGAAAACAGTGTGATAATCTTTGTGATTTATTTATTATTTTGAGACATTAGAAAATACATAAAAGTATAAAGAACAATTCAAATATCCCTGTACCATATACCATCACCCAAAATTGACAGTTAGTATTTGTCACATTTACTTGAAGACTCTTTTTTGAGACAGTCTTGCTCTGTAACCCAGGCTAGAGTGCCGTGGCGTCAGCCTAGCTCACAACTTTTGAACTCCTGAGCTCGAGCAATCCTCCCACCTTGGCCTCCCAGAGTGCTAGGATTACAGGGGTGAGCCACCATGCCTGGCCTGAAGACTTCTTTTTTAAAAATAAATCATATTATAGATAGAGTTATTATCCCCTTTTGTGTAGCCTCCTCCCCCCATGTTAATGCTCTTTAAAATTATAGTTTGTGCAGTTTTGCTGATTCACCAAGGAGCAGGCCAGGACCTGTCTGATAAGAATGTGGGAAGCTTTACAGAGACCATCTCTGCAATGAAAAAGTTATTGAGAGTACATGCAAAGATTAACCGACTGGTAGTTTTCCAAATCCAATTTTTCTTCTAGACTCTTAGGTCTTGCAGAGAAACTTTAAAACATATTTTCAGAAAAGTCCCCCCAAAACTGCATTCCAAGATAAGCCTGTTTGCCTGTGGCTTCACCAAATCACAGGCCTAGATTCCTGTCAGGTTAGTCACATAGAGATCATTTGTGATGTCTCACTGTCTCACCTGCTCCCAGGATGGTTTACCTAGATACTGAGTCAGCAGAATAGATAAGCTAACTTTCCAGTTTGTTTGCTGAGGAGGACAAAGAGGAAAGGACTAGAGGGAAATGTAAGTAAATTCTCTCCTTAAATGTTGAGGAATTAATTGTTTTTAAAGAGATGGGGTATTGCTCCATTGTTGAGGCTAGAATGCAGTGGCGTGATCATAGATCATAACCCACTGCAGCCTTGAACTCCCAGGTTCAAGCGATCCTTCTACCTCAGGCCCCAAAGTATTGGGATTACAGGTGAGAGCCACTGCACTCGGTGGAAGAATTAATTTAAAAAGGAAAAAAAAAAAACCACCAAACTGTAGCCCCAAACAATAATTCTAACTTAGGTACCAGGCACTTTTTGCCCTTCCCAACCAAATTTCCACACAGCAGAGTGATTCAAAACCTAGATGGCATCAAGTCAGTCCCCAGTTTACAACCCTCTCATGGCTTTCACTTGCTCCTGCTGCCATTACCCCAGAAAGTTCCCTCCTGCCCCTTTCCGGTCTATCCCACATCCCCTCTCCACAGGCAACACTGAGCTGTTTTATGTCACCATTGATTAATTTTTGCCTGATTCTAAAATTCATATAAATGGGATCACACAGCATGTATGTTTGTGTTTGGCTTCTTTCACTCAACACAATGTTTTTGAGATTAATCTGTATTATCACATATATCAATGGTTCATTTTATTTTATTGCTGGGTAATTTCAATTGTATGAATATACCTATACCTCAAAAAGTCAATGTCATTAAGAAGACCAGGAAGGAGACTCATAAAAGATAAGTCCACATGTAGTACATGAATTTAGATTTGTCTTGGCTTAAAACCAAAAAACCCAAAAAACTACAAAAGACACTAATTGGATAGTTGGGAAATTTAAATATGGACTGGTTATTAGGCATTATTAGGGAATTATTGTTAGTTTTTGTAGCTCACTAAGCCTTTCCTTGGCAAATGTCTACGATTTCTCTATTATTGGCACCATGCTTCCTCAGTGACTCTGGTTGAAAGCTTTCTATGACACTAGCCCTCATCTTTTAAATTCTGCCACCCGCATAAAAACAGCTGGGGTTATCACTTCTTTTTGAATAGCTTCATTGAGATATAGCTCACGTATCATAGAATTCATCTATTTAAAAGTGTACAATGGTTTTCAGTATATTCAGTGGTACAACCATCACTTCAATCAACTTTAGAATATCTTCATCACACCAGAAAGAAACCCTGTACCCACTGGCAGTCAATGGCCATCAGGCTTTTATCACTTCTGATCTGGCTCATCACAGCAGCCTCCTAACTCTCCATTTTCAATGCCCTCTTTGTTCCCATTCAGCATATACACCACTGGCAACTTGGTTTCCCTATAGCACATTCATTATACTCTCTTGCCTAGAAACCTCAGTGAATCCTCTAAAGCAGCAGTCCCCAACCTTTTTGGCATCAGGGACCGGTTTCCTGAAAGACAATTTTTCCAGGAGGGCGAGGGGCAGGAGGAACGGAAACGAGGAGAGGCGGAGGTCAGGCTGTGATGCCGGCGATGGGGAGCGGCAAAGCTCAACCTTCGCTCGCCGGCCGGCGGCCCCCAACCTCACCCCAGTTCCTAAGTTTCATGGAAGACAATTATCCACGAGGGTTGGGTGGGGTGGGGAGACAGCGCGACAGAGCTCTAAGGCCCGGGCCCTAAAAGGCCGTGGACTGTAGCTCTGAAGAACTCTTGGATTCAGGTAAACAAACATCCATTAGCACAAACTACGTTCATGCCAGGCATTGTGCCAGATGCTGTTAACAAAACCGGAATGCTACAGTAAGAATTCCTTGCAGCCACAGCGCCTCTGCTCAGGCAGCGTCCCCCGCCTAGAACGACGTCCCTATCCCAGCCCATCTCCTAGAACTCCTTCCCAACCTTCCGGGACCATCTTCCCCGACAAGTGGCTGCGACTCCGCAGCTCTAGTGATTTTCTTGACCCTTATTTAACCCGCTCCATGCACACCATCGATACATAGAAATGAACACATTCTGTGAATGCAGCATTGCTTCTCCTCGCGGAATCGCCACCCTCTCTCCCCACACAGGGATTGGCTCGCCAGTATCCCACGCCCTTTTCTCAGGAAATGATTTAGGAAAAGGGAACTTCCGCAATCCCAGGAATCATAGATTTGAGCGACTCTCGGGAAGAGCGGGTAGAAAGGAATCGACTCTTCAGGTCAAGTCTGCGCAAAGAGACCTCCAGGACTCTGTGGTCTGTGCTTCCGCTCCGGATATTCGAGCCGCCCACTTCCGGCGCTCGTCGGTGCCCCAGGCCCGCCCCGACGCCGGCGTGACGGAGGCACGCCGGGGGTGACCTCACCCTCCAACATGGCGGCGGCGGTAGATTAGGGCTGCGGGTCGAAGCAGCCACCGCCGCTGGGGAACCCGGTTGGAAGCAACTGCCGCCGCCGCCTCTTTCATCTCTTCTGGGGCAGGGGCCAGGGCCAGGTGAGGGGAGTGGGGCTCCGCGCAGACAGAGCTGGGTGAGGAGGCGGTTTGCACCTGGGTAGAAAGGTGTCCAGAGACTGTACCGAGCCACTGACTCCCCAGTGGTTCCTACAACGCGTGAGTGTGTGTGTGCGTGTGTAGCGGCGCTCCTTCGCCCGAGGCTTCTCTAAGTTTAAGGAGTCCATTTCATTGTACCTGTCCCGCGTGGTCCCACCGGGGGCGCTTTAGCTGGGCTTCTGCCTGTGTGGGCTGCCTGAGGCGTAGGAACTCGGCTCTTGCTCCACACTGCTGTTCTTCCCCACAAATAGCTTCACATGGAAAACTCGGGCCCATTTTTAGGGCTAGACTGGGGAACGTGGACTTCTTTTTGGTCGAGGAAAAAGGTTTCGTGCGATTCACTTAGAATGATTACAGATTAGCTTTGCCAGTCCAGTCGTTTCTTCTCACAGATTGTTAGAAATCTTAAGTTTCACAGCCTTAATTCACTGCTTAATTCACTTTTTTTTTTTTCCTCCACAAAAACCTACTCTCTTACCTTTGGAGGCAATCCAGTGGACACTAAGTCGTTTTTTCCTTTTATTTTTTTCCTCTCAACATTCTAAGGAGATCCCAGGTTTCTTGCCTTAACTGACTGTGAGGGAGAACCGGACTTGAGTTGAGGCTCCAGCCCAGGGTTGAAAATCGCACAGATCTGGGCAGTTGTTCACGCGGTGTTGACTGATAGCTTTGTTTAGCTGCTAGCCACTCCCCGCACAAGTGTGTGTTTATCCAAAGTAGCTATCTCACCGTTTCTGTTTAGAAGTTTCAGTTCAAGCTGACATTCCGTCCCCCCTCATTTTTCTTTACGATGTAAAACAAAGTTTTTTTTGCGAAATTGTTAGTAAGGTTTCCTCTGGAGGTTTGGCATAAACCAGAGTGTTGCTGTCTGGTGACTTGCGTGACCTTGGATGAGTTGCCACGCCCTTCAGAAAACTTTTTTTTTTTAATCTCCCAGAAAATTAAGCAAGTGATTGTGTAGGTTGTGAACTACTGGTACTTCAAGCCATGATGAAATTTGCATTTGGTAATAGGCAGTTAAGGGTTTTGAAAATCCTTTTACTCTGAATGGTCAGATAATATTCTGTATTTTTTTTAAATAGCACATTTTCTTATGTGGAGGAGTAACCAGTAGTTGAATTCAGTTGAAGGATGTGTAAGGTTCAGTCTAATCAGTTTTGTAAAATATGAAAAGGTGTGTTCACTAGTGCATCATTTAATCAACATTTATTAAATGTCATACACACTAAGCTTTTAGGACAGGTTATTTGTAACAGTAATTTTTGAAATATATTTTTCTTATGTATTTTAGACATACAAAACAGAAGTCTTTTTTTTTGAGATGAGATCTTGCTCAAGACAGTTTTAAACAATTATTCAGTAGTTCCATTCTGCTTTTATCATTATTTTTCAGACATGATTTTGATTTATATCTTACTCCAAATAAATGATCAACAAGAGGTCTTGTTTAATATTTATTATGGGAGGGCTATTTTTAGAGTAACTGACTTTTTTCTGTTGGATGGTAATGTGATGATAAGGTAACAAAATTTGGGGGAGGCACATCTCACACATTAGTGTGAAAACTCAATCATCAGGCTTATGAACCACAAAAGGATCAGAGTAGCTGATTTTTTAACAGCTTTATTGAAATATAATTAGCATACCACACAACTCACCAATCGTACAATTTAATGGTTTTCAGTATGTTCACAGGGTTGTGTACCCCCCCCCACCACCGGTTTCCTCACCCCAGAAGAAACGCTATACCCATTAGCAATCATTCTTTATTCCCAGTCCCTTCAAATAACCCGCCTCACAACCCCTGATCTATTTTCTCTCTGTAAAGGTTTACCTATTCTGGACATTTCACATAAGTGGGATCATATAATATGTGGTCTTTTGTGACTGGCTTCTTAGTGTAATGTTTTCTGAGTTCATCCGTGATGTAACATGTATCTGTATTTCATTCCCTTTTTATGGCACGTTATATTCCATCATATGGATATACTACATTTTAAAAATTTATTCAGTTAATATGCAGTTATTTCCACTTTTTTGCTGTTATGTATAATGCTTCTGTGAACATTCATGTGTAGATTTTTGTGTGGACGTGTTTTCATTGCTCTCTGGCAAATACCTAGAAGTGGAACACAGTAACTAAATTTTATGTTTTCCTTTACGCAAGCTATATACACATATATGGGAAATCTAATTATAGTGAAAGTCAGGTTTAGGGGCAGGGTGATAGTGAGGCATTATTCTGTGAATTGTCTGCAAATGCCCGCTGCTGACTGAAAATATTTTTGGGCAGCTCTTAAGACGATTGAATGAGAGTGTTTCAATTAGGCATGTTTTAATTGGAAAGGGATAGTCTGTACTAGAATACTAATGTCGGCTGAGTTTAAATGTGATACCTTGCTCAGCTGCATTTCTCAGCTGAGTGGGGTGAATTTTTGCAGTTTCACAATTTTTATTAGGATTATTTTACTTCTTTCAGAGAAAGTCTTAGAATGCAATAGGAGCTAATAAAGCATGGATTAGAAAATACCGTTGTACTTCATGTTAATTTGTGGAACTTAAAATTCCCTGTTCAAGCCACCAGTGAATCATGAAACTAAAGATCTGATAGCCAAGACACTTTGTAAGTGTTTAAAATTCCATATTTTTGATTTGTGACTGAGTTATCTGTGAATTTTTATTTTTCTCTTTTTAACCTGGGATTATAGATGTGTTCAACTCTGTATTACTGGAATATTTAATAATCTTATTAGTGGAAGGAAATGGTCTAAAAACAGATTTTTGAAACGATTTTATTAAAATATGTTAAATTATGAGTGTTTCTGTTACAGTTCTTTGAAGTTAAAGAATCTGTAGGTATGGTATTCTAAATTAGTATGTCTAAGGTGGTTGCCAGAAATTTCTGTTTTCAACAAGCATCCAAGATGATTTGATATGACAACTTCTGGAAACAAATATGGAAGATTCTCATGTTGCTGTAGTTTTGCTTTTCATAGGAATTTATAATAGGTGCCAGATGTGGCAGCTCATGCCTGTAATCCCAACAATTTGGGATGCCGAGGCGGAAGGATCACTTAAGGCCAAGAATTGGAGACCAGCCTGGACAACACAGTGAGCCCCTCTCTCTACAAAAATAAAAATTAGATGGGTGCAGTGGTGCGTGCCTGTAGTCTTAGCTACTCCTGGAGGCTGAGGCAGAAGGATCGTTTGAGCTCAGGAGTTTTAGGCTGCAGCGAGCTATGATTGTGCCACTGCACTCCAGCCTGGGTGATAGAGTGAGACCCTAAATCAAAAAGAGGAAAAAAAATTTATGGTAGGATTTGGTAGCTGCTGCATACCTTCTGAGTATATTTCATTAAATATGCCTAATTCCTACAGTATAAACAGTGCTGGTAGCATCCTGGAATTTGGACTGATACTTGTAATAGAAATCTAGTTTTTAAAAAAAGCAAACTATCTATTGTAGAATTGTATTGTGGATATTACATTTGTTACTGAAGGGTCATGGATGTTTTATTTGTGACTGGTTTTGGAGATGCCAACAAGTGAATATATAAACACAGCATTAAATTACCCTGAGCTTCCTCAGGCTGTCCATCTGGCTGACAACTACAGGTCCTCCTTATCCTTGAGTTACACATCCACAGATTCAACCAACTTTGAATCAAAAATATTCGGAGGGGACAATAAAAAATAATAATATAACAATAAAAATAATACAAATAAAAATGCAGTTTAATAACTACCTAGCATTTACATTGTATTAAGTAATCTAGAGATGACTTAAAGTATATGGGAGGATGTGCATAGGTTTTATGCATCACTATACCATTTTATAAAAGGGGCTTGAGCATCTGAGGATTTTTTTTTTTTTTTTTTTTTTTTGAGACAGAGTCTTGCTTTGTTGCGCGGGCTAGAGTGCCGTGGCGTCAGCCTAGCTCACAGCAACCTCAAACTCCTGGGCTCAAGCAATCCTACTGCCTCAGCCTCCCGAGTAGCTGGGACTATAGGCATGCGCCACCATGCCCGGCTAATTTTTTCT
>CAUYSK010090252.1:0-11471 GCA_963575035.1 Avahi laniger | reverse complement strand
GTAACTTCCCCACCGAGAGGCGGGGCTCTCAGATGATTTAGGCCACGACTGGGGGGCCGGGAACCTGCCCAGCTGGTCCCGGGAGCAGGTCCTGAGGAGTGTGTGTCTTAGGGACGTGGCCGTCCCTGCACCGTGGGCTCCGTGGGAGCTGCGGTCAGCTCCGGCACCCGGCCTCGGCTGAGGTCTCTCCAGCAGGCACGGGGGGTGGATGAGCAGCGGGTGGCATTGCTCTGGCCACGGCTCGTCAGCCCAGAAAGAGGGGTGGCCGGAACCGGGAACCGGGCAGGCCCATGCCCTGCTGCTCCAGGTTTCACCTGCCCCAGGTTTCCCTGCCCCTGGCATCTTCCCCGCCTCTCTCCACAGCCGGAGCGGTTGCAGGGCACACACTATTCCGTGCAGTCCGACATCTGGAGCATGGGCCTGTCCCTGGTGGAGCTGTCCATCGGAAGGTACCCCATCCCCCCGCCTGACGCCAAGGAGCTGGAGGCCATATTTGGCCGGCCCATGGTCGATGGGGCGGAAGGAGAGCCCCACAGCGTCTCGCCTCGGCCAAGACCCCCTGGGCGCCCCGTCAGTGGTATGGTCTGAGTCTGCAACTTCCGGTCTGGACGGGCGGTGACCTCCACAGGGACTGCTTTGCCCCGGGGCCGGCAGCTGCCACCCCTCTGGCCCTTGTCAGAGCCACCTGTCGCCCCACGATGGTGTGAGCTGCGGCCAGCAGTCCTCAGATGGTCCTGGGGTTTCCGGGGACAGAGCTGGCAGCAGCGAGCGCCCAGACCTGCCACGTCCAGGGCAGCTGCCCCTGTTGCTGCCAGCTGAGGGCTCCAGCAGCGTGGCCCTTCGGCCCAGCCTCCCGTTGGTTGGTTTTTCCAACATCTGATCCCGAAAATGCTCAGAACTTACAGCACTGTGGAAGGAATTGCACAGTGACACCCTTGTCCCCACCGCCTAGATCCCGCGGTGAGCACGCCGCCGTAATTGGCTAAGCCTTCCTGGGAGCCCTGGCGTTGAGGAGAATTTGACTGAGTTTCCTTGGGTGACTGGTTGGATGCGGCCCCGGCACACAGACGGCGCCTCTGGGAGGGAGCGGAAGGCCCCGGGCCCCGGGGGACAGCTGGGCTCCCAGAGAACAATCCGGTGCTTAGAGCAGGCGCCCGCGAGCCGGGAGCTCCCGCCACCGGAGACGTTCCAGCCCGGCGCTCCGATCACTCCGGGGGAAAGGCCTGGCTGGGGGGCAGACGCATGACACAGCTCTAGGGCACCTGTGATTTCTTTTAAAGTGGAGCGATAGGAAGAACGTTGAGTCGAAGTCCAGAGGACCACATAGCGGCTGTGGTTGGTTGATTTTGTAACAACTTGACTGAAATATAATTCACGTGCCCTGCAATTCACTCATTTAAGGGATATGATTTGGTGGCTTTGGGTTGCTGTGCAACTGTGACCTCTGTCTGATTGCAGAACATTCTCACCACCCCAAAAGGAAGCCCCGTCCCCATCAGCAGTCCCTCCCCAGCCCCTGGTGACCACGAATCCATGTCTCTGTGGATTTGCCTGTTCTGGACGTTTCTTATAAATGGAGTCTCACTGTGTGTCCTTCTGTGTCTGGCGTCTCTCACTGAGCACGACGTCCTCAAGGTCCCTCCACGCTGTGGCCTGTGTCACAGCCTCGTCCCTTTTCATGGCTGAGTGATACTCCAGTGTGTGCAGGGACCACGTTGTGTTGACCCACTCGCCAGGGGTGGGACACTGGGTCGTCAGGTGGAGATTTTAGCAGTGATTTTACGCCCAGTTCTTTCCCTGCAACCTGCTCGGGTGACTTGAGCTCACCCGAGGGAGAGTCTCCTGGGTCTTTGTCCTCGGCCTGTTTCTAGCCCCCCCAAGCCCCAGGTCCCAGATGGCCTCGAGGCCCCTTCCCTGCCTGAAAGCCCCTTCCATTCGGGACGGGGCAGAAGGCGAAAGTTCGGCTGCCAACCCCAGCCCCGGCGACCGGGTCTCAGACGTGGGGCAGCCGCCCCGCCAGGCTCCCGTGCTGAGCAGCACCTGGGTCTTTCACCGTCACAACCGGCAGCTCCACGCAAGGTCACGCTGCTGTCCTTCCCTGGGGCGGGCGGCACCCTCCCCCCGCCCTGCCGGGGCGCAGCGGGAGATGACTTTGGCACAGCCTGAGAGCGGCATGATGCCGAATGTGTGACTTCTGGCTTTTTCGTTGTTTTTAAACTCCAGAGGCTCAGGCGGGAAGTCACTCGCAGGGCGGTGAGCTCAGGAATGGTGCGCTCCGGCCCGGCCGTTACGGAGAGGAGGGCACAAGGCCGCGCTCGACACGGCAGACCCCGCCCTCGGAGAGGCGCGAGGTCTCCCGCCGTCTCACCGTGTTTCCGTCCCCCCGGCAGGTCACGGCGTGGACAGCCGGCCGGCCATGGCCATCTTCGAGCTCCTGGACTACATCGTGAATGAGGTTGGTACCCGCCGGCCCCGTCCAGCCGTTCCCGCGGGAATGTTACCGGAAAGAAGAGAATTGGACCGTTCACGGATTTGGGCGAGGAGGTGTAGGGGGGTGTTGGAACACTCCAGTAGGCGGGTGTCGGGTGTTGACGTGCGTCTCCTGCCCCCCATCCCCCGCGGTGCCACTCAGGCCTGCCCCTCCCCCAGTCCGGAAGGACACGTGTGGCTGTACCCAAGGCTCAGCCGGGGAGCCAGGCCGCAGCTCTGCGACCCCGTCTTTTCCTCTGAGGGCCTCGGGGCCCACGGGCCTGAGCTCGTCCTGACCCCCCTTGGATGAAGGTCCGGGCTGGTCTCTGGGGAGGCGGCACAGAGCTCCCAGGAGGAGCAGGCGCCCCTTGCTGTCCTGAGCGTGCGCCACGGGTCCCACTCAGCCCTCGTGGCCACGTGAGAGTGGGCGGCGTGCGTGTTCCCAGCGTGCCGAGCAGTAGTCCGAGGCCTGCGGGGAGAGGGGGGTGCGCAGTGCTGGCCCTCGGAGCCCTCCCTGTCGGCCCCATCAGCAGGCCGGGCCCTTCCCTGGGCCTTCCGTGGGCTTCCGTGTGTCTTTGGTGGCCCTTTGCAGCCGGGGCGCAGCGGCAGGGTGAGGCCCGGCCTGGGGTGGGGTGTCCAGGTGAGCAGCTCCAAGCAGGCTCCCTGACACGACAGAAAAGGGCAGGGTGGCTCCGGGGACACAGCTCGGCCGGCACCTGGCAGCGACGCCCAGGCTCGGGGTGCACGTCCCCCCACCCCCAGGGAGGGGCCGGCCTGCACCTCGGCCGCCGCCTCCACGGCCACCCCCGCCCCGGGGCGTGTGCGCTGGGCCCGGCTGCCAACGGCGGAGCCCGAACGGTGGCTCTTCTAGACAGCAGGGTCGCTCTCGGCAGGGGGCACAGGGAGGTCCCGTCCACAGAATGAGGGCTGAACGCTGCCCGCCCCCCTCGCCCAGCCGCTGTCCCTGAGCCACTGTCCCTGTGCACGAGTTCCCGGGAGGAGGCAGCTCTGGGAGGGCGCGGGGGCGGGACGGCCAGGGCTGGGAGAGGTCCTCGGGATGTCCCCAAGGACACGCAGGGCCGACCCCGCCGTCTGTCTTCTCCCCCACAGCCTCCTCCCAAGCTGCCCAACGGCGTGTTCACCCCGGACTTCCAGGAGTTCGTAAATAAATGGTGAGGCGCTGGGCTCAGCCGCAGGCGGGCGGGGCGGGTGCCCGATCCCGGGCGGTGACCCAGATGTGCCGTTGCTTCCGGATCCTGGGCGGGCCTGCCTGACAGGAATCCAGCCCAGTGGCAGGATTTTGTGGGACACCTGAGCCCCTTTCCTGGGCTGCTGGGCCACGGTCCAGGCTGCACGTAGGGCGCACTGCGTGACCCCCAGCTGCAGTGGTGCTTCTGCGGGCGAAGGTGCCGCAGGCCCTTTGCACAACCCTCTGGCAGGCCCTGTGTATGTTTATGTCCGGGTGAGGGTCTTCTCCATTCTGAAGAACCCGCATTCAGCCCTGAAACGATTTTGGCTGCTGCCTTTAGACAGTTCTGCTTTTTTTGAGGGAAAAATTCCATTTTGACATTCACACTCGCAACCTCGGGGTTTTTATTAAAAGTTGAGCTGTGGTTGCTGTCGGTCCTCTGCCCGGCTGGGCAGGCAGGGGATTCCCACGCTCTTCCCTGTCTCACTGTTTCTGCCCGCAGACCCTCGCCCCGACACGCCCAGCACCAAGGGGGGCAGAGTTGGGGCCCCTCGTCCCAGCAGGGGCAGGGCGAGTTCTGAGCCCCAGGGCCAGGCCCCTGGTGCGCTGGGCACCGGGACGGGGCTGGCACAGGCTGCTCAGCACAGGTCAAAAGACAGGTCCCCCCAGAGCCACCAACTAACCGCCCTGCCTCACGTCCTTCCCTGCCTGCGCCACCTCGGGAACGTCAGCCTGATCAAGAACCCGGCGGAACGTGCCGACCTGAAGATCCTCATGGTGAGTGAGGCCCACGGCTCGCGGGGCCCAGCCGAGGACCCTCTGGGTGTCCCTCATCCGGTAGCAGGAGCCACCCAGGCCCGGCCGGGTCCCCCCAGATCCTGGGCAACGCAGGGTGTTTGCTTGGGGTCGGCTGTGGGCTCTGAGCTGCGGGCTGCCCCGCCTCAGGCCACGGGAGTGGCTGGAGGTGGCTCATAGCTCCTGGGCACCGTCCCCTGTGTCCCCAGGGACAGCGGGTGACCTTCCCTGTTTGCGTACCCTGGGCAGGCAAGTGCCCCTCGGGCCTGGGGTACTCCAGCGCCCTGTTGTGCCCCCTTCCCTTCCAGCTCCTCCTCCTCGCAGACTTTGGGGTGCTCTCCGGGCCAGACCCTCCCTCAGCAGGTCGGGCATCTGCCCCCGGGAGGGGTGGTCCCAGTGTCCCTTCTTTAAATCCCCTCCCTTCGAGCCAGGAACACTGGCTCACGCCTGTCATCCCAGCACTCTGGGAGACCGAGGCGGGAAGATCGCTTAAGGTCAGGAGTTCGAGACCAGCCTGAGTAAGAGCCAGACCCCGTCTAAGACATTGTCCCTCCCAGACGGCTGCTGTCCCACGTGCCTGTGAGAAAGCAAAGGTGCCGGCACAGCCGGGAGGCTCACTCTCAGTCTCAGGCGTTCAGCGGCACGGAACGAGCACCTTAGGGTTGCCAGAACGTGGCGTTTATTTAGAAGTGTGCCACGCCCTTCCGTGGGTTCCCACACGGTTCCCTGAGGCCAGCAGGCCCCACAGGGTCGAACCCCTTCCTTCCCGTCCCTGCTCACCCCCTCTTCCTCCCGGCCCACCCCTCCCCTCCCCAGGACCTTTGCACAACATCCTCCCGTCCCCGGCGGCTCTGGCCTCCGCCCCGGTGCCTGGCCCACCCCGTCCCGTCTGACCCCACGCCCGTTAGCCGCGCTGACACCGTGATCCCCGCTGGCTGCCGTCTGAGTAGAAAGTCCGGGCCTGAGCCCTGTGTGGGAGGGGTCTGCGTCCCTTGGTTTTCTTGAAAGCCCGAGCTCATTCCCGTCTGGTCAGCGAGCACTGACGCGGGGTCGCCGTGCCTTGCGAGAACACCGTGTGTGCGTAGAGAAGGGCGCTCGTGGGGAAGTAGCTCACTCCGTAGCCAGCTTCCTAAACATCACCCGTGACTCTGGGTAACCGTGCAACCTGGGGACCTAACAGGACGTTGGCTTCGTCCCCAAACCTGCGCCGACCTGAACCTCACGAGCCACATTCCGGGGGCCCCAGGGCCTCCCGTGGCTGCCGGGCTGGTCGGTGTGGGGAGAGCCTCGCTCTAGAGCCAACGTCCTCACCCCAGGCCATTCCGACCCCAGGGGACACCGGGTGATGTCTGGGGATATCTGTGCTTGTCACAACTGGGGGTGGGTGGAGGCAGGGACGCTGCTCGGCACCTGCAGGCCCAGGACACCCCCCCCCGAGTGATCACGGCCCAGTGTCCACAGCGCCGGCGGAGGGAGGAGACCCCAGGCCTGACCCTTGCCTCTGGGAGCCCACGCTGTGGGGACCGTGTTGTGCCCACTCCCTGGGTGGAGGGGGCCGTCCTGAGACCCCTCCTGGGCTCTGACATGCCACCCCCTCCTCTGGGTGTCCGTGTCCTGCCTCGAGTGTGTCCTCCCGGGGCCGGGGGTCCTTTCCGGCCGGCAGGGCTGCTCCCGCTGCAGCCCAGGCCGCGCTCACGGCCCCTTGCGTTCCAGAACCACACCTTCATCAAGCGGTCCGAGGTGGAGGAGGTGGATTTTGCCGGCTGGTTGTGTAAGACCCTGCGGCTCAACCAGCCCAGCACGCCCACGCGCACCGCCGTGTGACCTGTCCACCGTCCCTTCCAGCGGAGGACGGACCGGCCCCTGCCACCCCCCAGCCCCCGTCTGCGGAGAGCGCCTGGCCGGGCACGCGCACGCGGCGACGCGAGTTCCTCCTCTCGCCTGGCCCGGCCGGGGCACCGCCGGCCCCTGGGGACGGGCGACGCTGCTCACGTGTCTCGGAACCTGCTTACTTAGGTTTAAAAAAAACAAAACAGGGAAAGAAAACGCGGTCTGTGCCTATCGTACCTCTTCATTCCGTTTGTTTTGGGGTCTTGGGGGGCTTCGCCGCAGCCCCAGAGTGGAGGGGCTTCCAGGGGCGGCCCCGGGGCAGGAGGACGAGGGGAAAGCTGCCCTCGCCCCTTTGGTCACGGGAGTGAACCCCCAGACGCTGGCGGTTTTCACGAGAGAGGGGAGTGCCGCCTGGTGTCCCTGGGTGGCTGTCCCCGAGCCCCCCCCCCCCCGCTGTCCGAGGGCCTCAGAAGTTCCAGCCCCCGCAGGAAGCGCTGGTTTCCAAGCCCGCGGTTGAAACCCGGCAGATCTGGCAGACACGGCCTGCGCGTGCAGCAGGGGGCGGGGGGTTCTGTCACCTCCGCTCGCCCAGCAAATCAGAAGCGGCCACCAGACCATGTCACTCTGTTGAGCCCTCTAACCTTTCGGCCATAGTGGGTTGCAGACGAAACCGGGTGAGGTCGTGTCTTTGGGTTCCCGGCGGGCTCTGGACTGTGGTTCCCCAGGGCCCATTCTGCCTCAGGGCTGGACGTGCGGGGCGCTGGGCAGTTTCTAGGGTTCCTCCGAGCTCTCAGGCTATGAACCTCCCCCCCACCACCAATACTTCCTGAAGACTAAAAACGAGCTGATACTTATCTGTGGGCAAATTGCAGGGGAGGGGTTGCTGGCCTGTATTTCTGGAGAAGGCTGAACAGAAAGCAGGGGCTTGTGGTCCTCTGAGAACCACTGGATTGTCCTTTTCCTAGGGGGACTCTTCTAGTCTCAAGCGCTGCTTCTTTTTCCTGCAGACACCAGAGAGGAGAGGAGTCGGTGTCTCCTCCAAACGGCTTTCCAGGTTTCTGTCCCTTCGTGGTTTTCTACCAAAGCCTCACAGAATTAAAAAAAAAAAATAGTAAAGATGACTAGAAGTTTTGATGGTGCCGCTCTGTGGGTAGCCAGTCCCCCAGGAGCACCCTCAGAGCAGGGAGGAGTGAACGTGTTACCGGGCTCCAGCACCTGGGTCCGAGGGGCCTCGTGCTGCCGGTCACAGGGGTGTCTGGGCTGGTCCTGGAAACCTTGGGGCCTCTGGCGTTTGCAAGGAGTGAAGGACGTGGGGGCCCTCGGGGGCAGGACCAACCCAGGACAGCTGGCCGCAGGCTCTGCGGGTGGTGAGAGGTCGCCAAGGGCCCTCTTAGCCGACAGCTGGGCTTGGGGTCCCTCTGGGACCAGGGAGCTGTCACCACAAGCACAGCAGTTTGGCCAAAGGTGGCCCCCCAACCTGGGAACACCCCTCCCGCCCTGGCCGGGAGCCCCTGTGCAGTCCCGGTGACGGGCTTCTCTGGTGCATGCAGCCCTCGGTCAGTCTGGAGGCCCTAGCAGAGCCCAGACGAGCCACAACGCCACCCGGCTCCATGCAAGTGTCCCCGGCTGCTGCACCCTCCTGCCGGCCAGCAGCATGTCAGGCAGGGTCTGTTTAAACACCTGACTTGTGAAGCTTGGGGTCACAGGTGACCGCCCGCTTCATCCTGTGGAATTCTCCCCAGATGGGACCCGACCCAGCTCCAGGACGGCTGCATTTCCTCCTCTGACCGTCACAGACATTCCGGGTGAGGCCAGTAAGAAACATATCAACTCTGAGAGGCCAACTGGAGGGTCAATGGAGGCCAGGAGTTGGAGGCCAGACTGGGCAACATAGCAAGACCTCTTCTCTACAAAAATTAAAATTAGCTGGGCGTGGTGACACACACCTGTAATCCCAGCTACTTGGGAGGCTGAGGCAGGAGGATCGCTTGAGCCCAGGAGTTGGAGGCTGCAGTGAGCTATGATGACACCACTGCACTCCAGCCTGGGTGACAGAGTGAGACCCTGTCTTTCAAAAATAAAATAATAATAATAAAATGAAATAGGTCCGCAGAGCCAGGGGCCGTCCAGAGGATGAGATTCCAGGCGGGTCTCTGTGCTGTCCTGCCCGCATCCTGTCCCCGGTCCCTACAACTGTGGACCCAGCATGTGACATCACACCCCAGACACGATTTAAATTTCCCAGTAGCCACGTTTGAAACAGGAGAGGGGAACAGGTGAAGTTGATTTGATCGTACATTTTATTTAACCTAATATCACCAAAATATTGATATTTTACTCTTTTTTTTTTTGTACAAAGTCTTTGAAATCTGTATTTGGCCACGTGCCCTGTGGCTGCTGTATCAGCCAGCACAGATCACAGATCGAAGTCATTTCTGTGGGCTGGCCCCTCGTAGATGTCATTCAGCGAGGACAGTTCTGTCCCACCACCTAAGGGACGCTTGGCAGACATCTGTGGTTGTCAAACCTGGTTGGGGGACGCTGCTCAGCACCCTGCAGTGCCCAGGATGGCCCCACCCCAGAGAACGGTGTGGGGGAGGGAGCCCCTCTCAGGGGCAGCCACAGAACCTTCTGGAAGGTGGGCAGTCTGAAGCTGTACACACCCAGCCGCGCAGGGGGCGGAGGTGTGTGACCGGCAGGAAGCCTCGGGTCCTGGAGGCGGAACTCAGCCTCCGTCTGGGGCCTCAAGCTCCCAGCCTGGTGAAGGCCAGTTTGGAGGAAGCTGTGAGCGACCCGCAGGGTTTCCCAGAAAGCGGGGGGTCCGGCGAGGAAGAGGAAGGACCCGGCTCAAAGCGAAACCAGCAGGCGGCCTGGAGCCCTCGCCCCTCCCTCCAGCACCCGGGGCCCTGGAGGCCGCACCTGGAGCAACAGGCCAGGTGGGTTGAGGGCGGCACAGGAGCTACCTGTTCTGCGTCCTTGTCACAACAGCGGGGCAGGCTGCCCGGCAGGCGGAGGGGAGGCCAGGCCCCCTGGCAGCTGGACCTGGAGCCCGGTCTCGGGTTTCTGCCCAGGCTGCCCGGGGGAGGCCCCTCCGGAGTCAGCACAGGTGAGGGAGGTTCCCGGCCACCGGTGACTCAACGCCTGGGCCTCCTGTCTGGACATCGGGCCGCAGACCCGAGGACAGCATCACAGCTGCCCTGGCCTTGCGACCTTGCGTGAAGTCAAGCCCTCCCCGCCCCCACAGGTGCCTCAGTTTCCCTGTCTGCAGAAGGAGTCATCCCAGACTATGCTCTGTCTCCCAGGAAGGAGCAAATCCTCTCTGCAGATGGCAGAGGAGCCCCGATTCCTTCTCCCTTTTGCATCCCAGGACCTGGGCGGAACCGGTTTTCCTGTCCCGCCCTACCCAGCCCCAGAGAGGTGACGTGGGGTCTGTCCAGAGACACAGACCTGCAGGGAAGACGCGGACGGCCTTGCCTTCTCCCCTAACTCCCTAGCAGGGCACGGCCTTGTGGCCCACAAACATCTGGGGCTCTTCTGCAGTGCCTCGTGGGGAACCCTAAAAAGATGAGATACCTGCCTGCAGCCTCACCCAGTTGCGGGGGCCCAGGGCAAGAGCTTGCAGCCACCCCAAGGGTTGAGGCAAAGCCGGCCAGACCCCAAGGACACCTGGAAGGCGGCTAACCGGAGCTCAGGGTCCAGAGAGGACAGCCCAGGCCGGGGCCCCGTAGGACACGCGCCCTTGGCATGGGCTGGGGACAGCAAGGTTGTAAATCCATAATTCCCACCCGACAGAGCGGCGGCCTCCTGTTCCTGGTGTCGGCCTTTTCGTTTCTAGAGGTAGGTAGAGAATGTGGGGGCTCAGGCACTGGCCCTGAACCTGGCAGAACTGAAGCGTGTCAGCGTTTCAACCCTCGGTGGCCTTTGACGGAGAAATATGTAGTGGCCCAGCGGGAAACCAAGTCAGCTGGATGCGACACGAAGGGCCTTGAATGTCTGGTTAAGAAACAGGATTCAGTCTGTAATCACGTCTGTAATTCACGTCTGTAATCCCAGCACTCTGGGAGGCTGAGGCAGGAGGATCGCTTGAGGCTAGGAGTTCGAGACCAGCCTGGGCAACATAGTGAGACCCCCATCTCTACTAAAAAATAAAAAACATTAAAGAAGCAAAAAAAAAAAAAGAAAAAACAAGTTAAAAAACAAGATTCTTGCCTGATGTCTGTTATAAAAAAGAAAGAAAGAAATGGGGTTCAGCAAGTTACACATGAAGTTTCTATATGACCCAGCAATTCCACTCCTAGGTCTATGCCTGAGAGAGATAAACACACTATCACCGCCACCGCCACGAACACCCTCGGCCAGGTGGCCTTTGCCCCGCCCCCAATCCCAGCCGAGGCTGGTGCCTGAGCTGTTCTCCTGGGCGGCACCTTCCTCCCAGATGACCAAGGTCACACCATTTCCCAGGTCTCGGGAGACCCTTCCTGTCCTGCCCCTCTGCCCTGACCCCACCCGTCCCTGGGCTCCTGGGCACGTGGACCGTCTTGATCTATGCTACTGCCTCTGAGCCTTTGCACTCTCTGTTCCCTCTATCCTTTCCCCTTCCACTCAGAAGCTGCCTCTGTCTCCCTCACCTGCCTTCTCCCAAACTCCGTAGCCCTCGCATGGCTCCAATACCCTTTTCACCAGCAAGCTTAAGGACAGGGGTCCCTCTCCTTTCTCCTAGGAACGGCACTTGGAGTTGGTGGTGGGGACCAGCAAGGTTGCTAAACCAAGGGTTCATTCCCCCCACAGACATCACCTGGTACCTGATCCCTGGTGAACCCTGGCTCACAGCAGATAGGGGCGGAGGCCACCACAGGGTCATCCGGAGACCTATTGAGTTGGAGGAGGGCAACTCCAGCAAGTACAGGAGAAATGTGCCACCAGCCCTGCTGGGTTTTTAAAAATTTTTTGCAGAGGTGGGGTCTTGCTGTGTTGCCCAGGCTGGTCTCAAACATCCGGCCTCCAGCAATCCTCCCTCCTTGGTCTCCCAGAGTGCTGGGATTACAGGTGTGAACCAGCATGTCTGGCCTATATTCTCTGTATCCACCCATTTCATCCTCCCAACCACCTTGGAGAGGGAGGCGGTAACATTATTCCTGTTTTACAAGGAAACACACTGAGGCAGAGAGGGTAAGTAACTCGCCTCAGG
>CAUYSK010090249.1:0-125595 GCA_963575035.1 Avahi laniger | reverse complement strand
CATAAAGAAATTAAAAATAAATAGAGGTAATGGGTCCCATTTATTTATTTTTGTTGTTGCTGTGAGTGCCTTTGGGATCATCTTCATAAATTCTTTCCCTAGGCCAATGTCTGTAAGAGTTTTTCCAACATTTTCTTCTAGAATTCTTGTACTTTCATGCCTTAGGTTTAAGTCTGCTACCCATCATGAGTTGATTTTTGTGAGAGGTGAGGTGCGGATCCTGTTTCAGTCTTCTACACGTGGTTGTCCAAATTTCCCAGCACCATTTATAGAATAAGAATTCTTTTCCCCAGTATATGTTTGTGTCTGCTTTGTCAAAGATTAGATGGCTGTATGAGGATGGCTTTATATCTGGATTCTCAGGTCTGTTCCATTGGTCTACGTCTCTGTTCTTGAGACAGTACCATGCTGTTCTAGTTACTAAAGCCTTGTAGTATAGCTTGAATTCTGGTAAATTGATGCCTCCTAATTTGTTCTTTTTGCTTGAGATTGTTTTTGATATATGATGTCTTCTCTGTCTTCTCTTCTCCAAATGAAGCATAAAATTATTTTTTCTAGATCTGTGAAAAATGATGTTGCTATTTTATAGGGACTGCATTGAATTTGTAGATCACTTTGGGTAGTGTAGACATTTTAACAATGTTGATTCTGCTGACCCATGACCATGAGTATGGTTTTACACCTGTTTATGTCCTCTGCTATTTCCTTCCTCAGTGTTTTCAAGTTCCCTCTGTAGAGGTCTTTCACCACCTTAGTAAAATTAAAAAGCTTCTGCACAGCCAAGAAAACTATCATGAAAGCAAACAGACAACCTCCAGAATGGGAAAAATTATTCACATACTACACATCTGATAAAGGGCTTATGACTAGAATCTATATAGAACTCAGTAAAATCAGCAAAAAATAAATCAAACAATCTCATTAAAAAGTGGGCAAGGGACATGAACAGAAACTTTTCAAAAGAAGACAGACTAATGGCCAACAAACATATGAAAAAGTGCTCAACATCTCTAATCATCAGGGAAATGCAAATCAAAACCACAATGAGATATCACTTAACTCCAGTAAGAATAATTTTTATCAAAAAGTCCCAAAACAATAAATGTTGGCATGGATACGGAGAGATAGGAAAACTAATACACTGCTGGTGGGACTGCAAATTAGTACAACCTCTGTGGAAAGTAATATGAGATACATCAAAGAGCTAAAAGTAGAACTATCATTTGATCCAGCGATTCCATTATTGGGCATCTACCCAAATGAAAAAAAGACATTCTATATTTTATTAATCCACTCATGTATTGATGGGTACTTGGGTTGTGTCCACATCTTTGCATTTGTGAATCATGCTGCTATAAACATTCTAGTGCAGATGTCTTTTTTATAGAATATCTTTTTTTTTGTTTGTATTATCCTGGATAGAGCTAGAACCCATTCTACTAAGTGAAGTATCACAAGAATGGAAAAATAAGCACATCTGTACTCACTATCAAATTGGTATTAATGGATCAACACTTACGTGCACATATAGTAGAAACATTCATTGGGTGTTGGGCAGGTTGCAGAGGGGAGGAGGGAATGCGTATATTCACACCTAATGTGTGCGGTGCACATCATTTAGGAGATGGACATGTTTGAAGCTCAGACTCAGGTGGGGCAAAGGAAATATATGTAACCTAAACATTTGTATCCCCACAATATACAGAAATAAAATAAATAAATAAATAAAATTTAAAAAAAACTCAGAGGTAACAAACAGGCAGAACAAAACAAATCAATCATTCCATTAAATATAAATTATCTTAAAACAATTAAAAGACAGAGAATGGAAAAGTAGATTAAAAAATCAAGCAATAAACATGAGGCAACTATATGATTTATTCAAGAAAGTCAGTTAAATATAATAGTTTATATAAGTTGAATAAAAAAGGTTGAAGAAAGATACACCAAACAAACATTAATCAAAAGAATGCAAAAGTGGTTATACCAGTATCAGATAAAATAGACATAAAAAATTACCAGATATAAAGAGGGACATTCAATAATCATAAAAGTGTCAATCTGCCAAGAAGACAAAGCATCTAAGTGTATATGCATCAAACGAAAGAACAGCAAAATAATGTGAAGCATATAGCAATAGAATTGAAAAGAGAAATAGATTAATTCACAGTTATATGTGGAGAATTCAACACCCCTCATTCAATAATTAAGGAAACAACTTGACAAAAAATCAGCACGGCCATATAACTCAGCAACATCATCAACAATGAGGATCTAATTATATCCAGAACATTCCACCCAACCACAGTAGAATAGGCTTTCTTTCTAAGAACCCAAAGAACATCAACAAAAATAGACCATTTCCTGGGCCATAAAACAAACTCAATAAGTTTTTAAAAATTTAAACCACTCAAATTGTATTCTCTGACCGTAATGGAACCAAACTAGAAATCAATAACAGAAATCAAACAGGAAAATGTACAATCACTCAGAAATTAAACAATACACTTCCAAATAATCTGTATGCATCAAAGAGAAGTCTCGAGGAAAATTAAGTAATACAAGAAGCTGAATGAAAATGAAAATACAGCATATCAAGAGTTTTGACATGCAGCTCAGGCAGGAGTAAATGGAAAATTTGTGACCCTACAGTTTATATTAGAGAAGAGAAAATTAACTCAATAAGCTAAGATCCCACATCAAGAAACTGGGAGAAAAAGAGCACAATAAACCCAAAGCAAGCAGAAGGAAGAAAGTATGAAAGAAAAGATTAGAAATCAATAAAATTGAATGTGGAAAAACTATACAGAAAACACATATGGAAAACAGAGGAATAGAAAAATTTATGAAATATAAAGTTAATTCCTTAAAATGATCAGTAAGATTGACATACTCTGACCAAAGCTGACAAAGAAAACAGGAGAGAAGATACAAATTACTACTATCGGTAATAAAACATGGTATATCTTCACAGATCCTGAAGACAGCAAAGATATAATAAAATGAATACTATAGAAAATTCTGCACATACAAATTTGATAAATTAGATAAAATGTAACAATTCTTTAAAAAATAAAACTATTCCAACTCTTCCAATATGAAACCGATAATTTGAATATACTTGTAATTATTAAGGAAATTGAATACATGCTTTAAAATTTTCCAAAAAAGAAATTTTAAGGCCCAGATGGCTTCACTGGAAAATCCTAGTGAAAGCTTAAAAAATTTACACTAATTTTACACAAAATAGAAGAAGGGACAATACTTCTCACTTATCTTACAAAGCCAAGATTATCTTGATACCAAAAATCAGACAAAGACAATACAAAAAAAGAAAATTGCAGACCAGTTTCCCTCATAAATATGGATGTCAAAAATTCTTAACAAAATATTAGTAAATAGAATTTCACAACATATTAAAAGAATTTAATACCTTTACCAAGTGACTCCCATTCCAAGGATGGAAGGCTTATTCAGTACTTGAAAATCAGTCAGTGTAATTAATGTGAACAAGTATAGGAGAAAAGTCATATGATTTTATCAAATAGTGTTTACAAAAATAAAACAAACATAACAACTTAAGAAAAAAGTTCCAGAAACCTAGGAAGAGAAAACTCATTCACTTGTTAAAGAACACCAACAAAAACCTATGGTAAACATCATACTTAAATGATGAAAGACTACACACTTTGCCCCCTAAGACTAGGAGGCAGGAAAGGATACCTACCCTCACTATAACTATTCAACATATTATTGGAAACTCTAGCTAGTGAAATAAAGAAAGTAAAAGAGATAGAAGGCATATAGACTAAAAACAAAGAAATAAAACTGATTTTATTTGCAGATGACATTATGGTCTACATAGAAAAATCTCAAATTATCTGCAAAAATTATTAGTACTAATAAATGATATCAGAATTATCACTTGATATAAGATCTGCATACAAGAATAAATTGTATTGCTATATACTAGCAATGAAGTTGTGAAAATAAAACTTATACTAGTTACAGTTATTTAAAGATTATCAAATACTCCAGTATCAATCTAACAAAATATGCAAAAAAATCATATGCTAAAACTACAAAATGCTAACAAATTTTTTTTTTAAAAAGGATCTAAATAAATGAAGAGACATACCATGTTCATGGATTGGAAGACTTAACATAGTGAAGTTTTCAAATCTCCTCAAATTGACACACCAATTTAATGCAATTCTTATCATAATGCCAGAAAAATTTTTGTGATATAGAAATGAATATTCTAAAATTTATATGGAAATATAAATAAACTAAAATAATTAAGATAATTCTAAAAGATAATAATAAAGTTGGAAGAAGCATGCTACAAAATTTCCAGACTTACACAGCCACACTAATCAAGGTCATGTGGTATTGGTGGAAAATAATGGAATAAAGATCAATGGAATAGAATAGAAAATCTAAAAATAGCTCCACACAAGTACAGGTGGTCGCTGGGTTACGGATGAAATACATTCCTACAAATGTCTTTAGGTTGGATTTGTATGTAACTTGGATCTCTGATAAACAGCACATATACAGTAATGATAATAATAATGGCAATACTATAATGGCTCATATGTGGCAATAATAATGCAATGTAATACTGTAATAGCAATAATACCTTTCCACTGTAATGATAAGTCACAGAAAGTATTGTGTTGTTTTAATGCAAACAAACAGAACATAAAAACGAACACACACAAAAAGTTTAGATAGGAGATAGGAGAAATTTCAAAAAAGAATATTAAAAGTTAACAGTCACTTAATGTTCTATCAACTCTAGGCTGTCAAGAATATTATGCTTATTTTGATCTTCTAATCAAATCAATAATAGCCTTTCCATTTCAGTAATTAATTCACTACGCTGCTTAATAATAATGGCTGTTTTCATTGGAGCACTGCGTTTTCCATTATTCTCACCTGATCTTTTATAATTGTTCCAATAGTCGAGCAACTGAAGCCCATGCTTTCCTAATGAATGATGGTGTTTCTCCAAAGGCTTAATTATTTCTACTTTTGTTTCCATTGCAAACACCTTTCTCTTTCCTGCAGGTTCACCTGAACTTGCAGTGGACTTTTGGTTTGGAGCCATAGTCATAAGGGTAAACATAGACTCACAAAATGCAGTAAAAAAGTTAAGATGGTAGCGATGCTATGAGTAAACGCTAGTGCAAAGATGTCGTGCCAATGAACCACTTACCGTGTGGGTTTTTTACATGCATGGAAGAAACAAGTTCCCAAATTATTAATTTAATTGTCTAATTATAAATTATCCTTATGGGGAGTCTTGGGAGCTTGTCTGTAAGTATGGAACACTGTAAGTCCATAACCCAGGGACTACCTGTATAGCCAAATAATTTTTAAAGAAGTTGTAAAAACAATTCAATGGCAAAAGAATAGTCTTTTTAAGAAATGACACTAGAGCAGTTGAACAGCTATAGGAAAAATCCTTAAGCTTGATTTAAACCTTATAACATACAACAAATAATTTAAAATGAATCAAGATTTAAATGTTAAGTGTAAAATTATAAATATTTTAGGAAGAAGTCTTCAAGACTTAACACTTGGTGAAGTTTTCTTAGACATGACACCAAAAGCATGATCCGTAAAAGAGGAAACAGAAAGTTTGACTTTATCAAAATTAAAATGTCTGTCCCACGGAAGACCTTATAAAGAAAATGAAAACCCAAGCTACAGACGAAGAGAAAACGTGCAAACCACATATTTCACAAATGGTATTATTTATATTAAGAACTTTCAAAACACAATAGCAAAAAAACAAACAATCCAATTTAAAAATGGGCAAGAGATGCAAAGATATCTGTCACTGAGGGGCGTATATAGATGGCAAATAAGCATGCAAAAAAATGATCCACATCTTTGGAACAATAGCCATTGGGAAATGTGAACTAAGACCACGATGAGATATCACTATGTACCTATTAGAATACGTAAAAATGGTGATAGGCCAGGAGTGGTGGTTCATACCTGCAATCCTAGCACTCTGGGAGGCCAAGGCGGGAGGATGGCTTAAAGTCAGGAGTTCGAGACCAGCCTGAGCAAGAGTGAGACCCCATCTCTACTAAAAATAGAAAGAAATTAGCCGGTCAACTAGAAATAGAAAAAAAAAAATAGCTGGGTGTGGTGGTGCACACCTGTAGTCTCAGCTACTCAGGAGGCTGAGACAGGAGGATCACTTGAGCCCAGGAGTCTGAGGTTGCTGTGAGCTAGGCTGATGCCACAGCACTCTAGCCTGGACAGCAGAGAGAAACTCTGTCTCGAAAAACAAATAAACAAAAAATGGTGACAATATCAAATACCGGCAAGGATATTAGGATGCATGTCTAGTGAGAATGTAATGTGACGCAGTAATTCTAGAAAAAAAATTGGTTGTTTTTTTAAAAATAAAACCAAACATGCAATTAGCATTTGACTCAGCAATTGCATGCATGTATATTTATTCTTGAGGCATGAAAACTTTCATTAGCACAAAAATCTGAACAAAAATGTACACAGAAACTTTGTCTGTAATAGGCCAAACTAGAAAACAGCCCCAAAGTCCTTCAATAGGTAAATGGTTAAACAAAATGTGGCATTTTGTTCACTACTGTGTACCACATATACCATGGAATATTATTTAGCAATAAAAAGGAGGTAGCTATGTATGCAGGCATCAATTTGGATGGATCTTGAGGAAATTATGGAAAGTGAAAAGTCAAACTCAAAAGTTACATTTTATATAATCCCATTTATAGAACATTCTTAAAATGACAAAATTACAGAGATTAGTTATTGCCAGGATTTAGAGACAGTGTGTATGAGTGGGGTGGGTGGCGGATGTGACTATTAAAAAGTAGCATAGAGAAATTTCTGTGGCGATGGATAGTTCTGTATCTTATTTTTAGTTGTGGTTGTGCAAATCTGAGATGTGGTAATATAAGTGAATTATGCAAACACATTATAGACATATCAAGTCCTGTGTTTGACATTGTATAATAATGATGTAAGATGTAACCATTGGGACAAATATCATAACTGAGTGAAGTGTACATGGGATCACTCTGTACTAAGTTTGTGACTTCCTGTGTATTTATAATTATTTTAAAATAAAAAGCTTTAGAAAATTGTATGGGGGGAGTGCTATTGGCTCATAAGCTCTAGGATACACTGACATCTTCTAGTGCAGGAAATAGATTTTCCCTCCGTGTACTTATAGATAGTCTCTCATGGATGCGCAGATTTGTGAACTCACTGTGACTTGACCTGGATGGGCTTGGACCTTCACGCTTGGGTGCATTAAAACCACGGCCAGATGCACAGCTTTTCTGTCTGCGCAAAAGGTGCCCGTGGGAGCAGAACGGCTGTCAACAAATAAGTCCAGGCTTCCTGGTCTCAGGCCACCTGGGCTGCTGCGGCATCCGTCACCTTTCTGTTTTAGCTGGGGTTTAACTCAGATTGCTCCTGTTTACCTTCAATTTAATTTAAATACATAGTCATTGGGCACCAACAACTCTGGGCCAACCACCGTACAAGGCCCCGAGTGCCCCGTGGCCACTTGCAGGAGAAATAAGCAGATTCATGTGCGATGCTGACTCTGTCTCCCGCCCGTCTCAAGTTTGGTGTCTTCCTATCTTTCAGGAATTTAGCCTGGTACCACCTATGCCTCCTAAAACAAAACAAAACGAAACAAAACAAGTGAGTTAACTGGATCTGCTTAAGGATCTGAAATAAGCCAAATCCATAACATGTATGTGTAGGCTCTTGAGCACAGGTAACATTCCTTATGAAAGATAAAATGAAAACCACAGAAATGTGCATATCTTCTGATGCAGTAATTATTCATAAAATCTATCCTAAGGAAACACTTCAAAATACGGAATCAATCTATATGCACAAAATGTTCATTATTGGTATTAAAATACAAGATACAAATGAAAAACCTCCAAAGAGAATTTTTTCATAAATCAAAGCACATCCCAATAATGCAGACTGTGTAACAATATACTAAATTATTGGATGGAGAAAATGAGGGAATTTTTACCTACACTCTAATTATATTAATATGTATATATTTTTAAATAGAACAAAGAATGGAAGGAATATATCAAATCTTAAACAGTTTTGTATTACAGTGTTGGAACCATGAGCCTTCCAACATCTTAGTTTTCTATTGTTTTATTTATTAATTTTGCCATTAGTACACTAATAAATGTATACAGTATTGTGATACCAATATTAAACATAACAAATCAAAATCCCTTTTGATTGTATTCCTAAACCTATTTCAATCTCTAATCAAATGCATAGATACACACAAACATCCTAGAGGTAATTTATCTCATTAATTTGGTGTAATTATTTGTGAAGTCCTTTTTCTATGTATTTATAATACCTATTGTTATGTGTGTGTTTACATAAATATTGTGTTTATGGATTGTTTTGCTAATATTTGCACTCAACACTATGAGTTGACATCATGCTATGTTAATATATCTTTTTATGTCAATATCTACCTCAGTATTTTAACTGTCAGATTATATACCATGCTAGATTATTTAACCATTTTTTTAATTGGCAGACATTTTATTTCTGCTGTTTTTCTGTTACAAAATTCTTCAATAAACATTGAAGTAGAAATCTCCTTTTGCAGTTTACAAATGTTCTGTAATGTGGTTATGTTGATTTTCTAATGAAAAACACATTTCAAAATGAAATTATTTGATTATATTAACAAAAAGGAAATTAATTATGCAATTCATAAAACATTAGAAGGAAAAATGTACTTTGGACTAAAACTTCTAATTATTGTATATTAAATACAAACTCAAGTGGCTCTCAAGTATTTTCACTACTCTTTAAATATGTTTTAATTTAAATTTTAAAATTAATGTTTTTGCAAAGACAGTATCTTATTTGTAAGAACCTCCGGTACTGAAATTAACCCAAAGATAAGCTTTGTCAAGAAATATAACAGAAAAAACCCAACACACTTTTAATATTTTTCCTCTTTAGATCCTAGCAATGGTGATTTTTTGTTTGTCATTTTGGATTTCGGTTACTCTGTTATATTTGCAGAGACAGAAAAATGCATCTAACCATAGGCCATCAAAAGAGCTATATTTCAATCTTGGAAGCTCCAGGCATTTTAAGTTTTCTAGAGCTGAAATAATATTATAATTAACTTTACCTTCTCTTTTACTGAGCAAACTCTAGCAGACATTTCACAATTAAAATTAATAATCATTTGGGAAAATGTTAATTATTCTTTTATCCATTTAATGCAAAAACTAATCTTATAATGAATGAGTTTTAAAATGTAAAAGAAAATTAAAAAATAAATATCATATGTTCTATCAGAACAAGAATACATTATATGTGAATTATTTTCAAGGTTAATAAATCCATAAAAGTCCATTGCATGAATAAATTGAAATTTAATAAGATAGGACAGTTCAAACTAGCTAATTAAAAATTCATGTTATTTGCTTTAATATTTAAACCCAAATTTATACATGATATTGCTTGGCTTACAATCAAAGCTATGTATAAAGGTCAAACTGAGAGACAAGTTATGAACTGTACAAGGCCTGTAATAGATTCTTTTCTGTCCCTAATTCTGTGGCCTTTTTTCATGCTCTCATCAAATCTTGCCTGGACAACGGCCATGGCCTTTGAAGGAGTCTCATTGCCCCAGGTCTTAGCCATTCGAGCCCAACACATGCAGCAAATCTATTCACATGACTCATCTAAAATGGAAATGTGGTCGTCTGCTCAAATCCCAGCAGCGGTGGGGCAAGGCTCTGGGCTGAAACTCTGTGCTCCTTACCAGGGCCAGGAGGTCCCTCAGAACCCGGGTCTCCCCAGGCCCTGCCCCATTTCCTGCTTGCTCCTGTCACCTCAAAGGTGTGCTGTGTCACAGCATGATCTGCTTACAGCTTTCCACACTCCATGCTTCCTCTGCTTTTTATTTCACTCAAATAACCTGAAACTGGAATGACCTTCTTCTGGCCTGCATCAGCCTGAGGAAGTTCTCTCGCCCTTTCCCGACATCCCCCGGGACACTCCCTGACCTTCCCCACCAGGCAGGGTTAAGTGTTCTCCTCTGATGTCACGTGCAGAGCTCCAACCTTGCATCCACAACATTATTTTATACTTTACATCTTTCTGCCTCACTGCCCATGGAGAGCAGAGATTATATATCCTTATTTTTAAACCTTATAGCAAGTGCCTGGTATCCAGTTATAATTTACAGAAATGTTTTGAATATACAAATAAATGAATGTATCAGGAATGAGTGAGCTGGCTGCAATTTTTTCCCAAGTGTTATGAACCTTTTAAGATGCATCTCTGTCTGTGTTGCCTGCGACCTTTTCAAACTATCTTGGTCCACAGACACGTAGCCCTCCTTTTCTGCATTTAGTTCGAACTTTGAGCTTGGACCACTCCAGCATCTATCTGCAAAGCCAACTAATACTTTAGGAATCATGCAAACTGGTTCTTAAACTAATGGTTGCTTCAAATTAGCCATGGTAGCAGTATTTACACCATGAAAATCGGCAAACTCTACAAAGCAGGGTTTTGTTTCTGTTGTTTTTAGAAAGTCACCTATTAAATTTACCAGCATGCCACTTTGCGTGTGTGCACATATATGCATAATCTTACTTTAACTTTACATGAATTTCCCTACTCTAACAATATTATACATCCTAAATGACAGAGAACCATATTTTCTGTTTATATAAATAAAAATGTATGTATTTACTTATTTACAGAATATGCTTCACCTACACCCAAAATACGTTGTGCGGATGAAATATGGACTCAAAAATCTAAATGTCAAATAAAAACAAAAATAATGTGAGAGCAAGAGAAAATCCACGTAACGAACATTCAGGTTCCCATACGTACTGTGACTAAGGATTAAACATACATTTGCTCTGAGCTTCACAGCAGCCAAAAGAAAAAGATGGCATTTTTCATTTCACTTTATTATCTGCTACTAAATATTGACGAAAAGGATAATGTACATTGACGTTGAACAAAAGCATAATAAAAAAGTTATTTTTAATTGTATTCTAGCTATAGGTGCTATTTTATACATTATTTTTAACTCGGTTTTCACAACACATGTAATTCTCACTATCGGCTTTTGAGAAAGAAGCTGGTGAAGCTTAGAGAGGCTAAGCGCCCTGCTGCGTGTGCTCACACAGCCAGTCTGCGCGGCCTGGGAGCGCGGTCTCCACAGCTCGGACCCAGGGCTTCCGACCAGTATGTTACCCTGCCTGCCTTGACTGCCATGGAGGTGACTATCATGAAAATCTTATAAAACAAACAAAAACGCATTTTATATGGTGATTATTTAGTAACACACAGCTACTTCAAAACAGTAGCAGTCGTGAGTTTCAGAGGCAACTCAGGGAAGACGTTTCACCAAGGCTCACTAATGAAGTTCGCCCCAAGTCCCAGGTTCAGCCTGATAGGAAGGCAGGATTTCAGAGCTCTAGACGCAGGCATTCATGGGTCACTCCTAACACGAGCAGACCCTGACTTCCTCACCTGCTGATCACCCAGCTGGCTGTCAGCACCTACCTGAGAGACAGTTCTAGGTTAAAGCCTCGATTGGCACTTGAAGGTAAGTCCACAAGTTGGGGTTAAAAACAAATAGTTTAAGTGCAGGCCAAATCTACTCATGATAGAAAGGTTATAGTGTAAAGAACAATTTGAACTGTTTGTTTCCAGCCTCTCTCTGCTTCTGGCATAACATAAACAGTGGGGTGGCCCACACTCACAGGCACAAGATTTTTTGTGTCTCCTGGGAGATACTGCCCAGATGATTAACAGAGACCCATGTGCAGTTACGTTCAGTGTGAACATTACGCTGCTCCTATTCAGCTGGGTCTGCACAAGATGCTGAGCAAACAAGATTCAGGTCCTGTTCTATAGGAC
This sequence comes from Avahi laniger, assembly GCA_963575035.1. NCBI lineage: Eukaryota > Metazoa > Chordata > Mammalia > Primates > Indriidae > Avahi > Avahi laniger. Next base: position 113,628 of record CAUYSK010090249.1, on the reverse strand, counting down.
TCAAGTCCATCAGAGAGAGAACCACCAAAGTAAATACAAGCTGCGCTGTGGCCAGTAGGGGCTCTGCTAGGCGCCTATTCAGGCATGTTCAGGGTACTTTGCCAGCCAGCAAGGGGGGTGGTCCTGACTCAGGTGAGAGTGGAGGAAGGGAAGGTGTTGTTCAGAGATAAGGGAAGACTTTGGTGAGATTTCACAGAAGATGGATGCAAAACCTTATTTTTACATGTTTACCATTTTTTGGATGTAAATACTCTTCTGGTGTTGATAAAGATGTGAATAGAATGAAACAATTTATGCAATAATAAGCCTAATTTTTATAACACGATAAAAGATAAAAAGTGATGCATGCATTAAAAAGGTGCACGTAAAGAGTTTCAGGCTTTCTGTGTCGATAGCCTGGCCCTGGAGGTAGTCAGTGGGGAATTTCTGGAGGAGGCGCTGTTTCAGCTGTGTCTAAAGAACAGAGAGAAACCCAGATCAGAACATGCAAGAAATGCAAGAGCCAAGGTATAATTTTGCCCTAAAATAAGCTAGAAAGATGAATAACCTGGAAAGATAAACATGGAATTCAGAAAAAGGCGTCAATGGGAGGGCTGGGAACGGAGGTGATAGGCACAACGTTCCCAAAAGCAGCGTGCCGAGGGCGTCAAGGACACCCATTTGCTGGCCACACACCTTGAAGTTATTAAGTCATGAACAATCCGTGTTCCTGCTCTCTGTTAGCAGCTCCAAATCTCCTGTCTCCCAGAGTCAGGGATGGGAACACTTTCCCCTCTTCTCTTCAAGCATCCCATACGTGCTCTTATTTGTATCAAGTTATTTCACAACTGGTAGTTTCTGTGAACATCCTGAGCTCAAGAATTACGGCGAGCTTCCTCAGAGCCAAACGTTCTGCTCCATGGAGAGCACTTGGTAGGTCTGGTGGTTAGGATGCTGTGGGATGCCTGTTGTTAGGTTTGTTAAAATTCACAGAATTACCTGCAGATGCCCATCGCCACGTTCCGACGTCCTCAGTGAACCACTACGGATGACAGGAGGTGGCCCAGAATCCCACATAAGTGTTCTTTGACTAAACTCAGTGACTAGAGGAAAGGAGTGCTTTGTATTAAGAGCGGTTGGACCAACCCCAACGGGCTCTCTGATGGCAAGTGTGAGCCCTCCGTGAGGACCCCCTGTGAGTGCCAAGTCATTCTCTTCTTTCCTCTGCACGGAGGGTAGAGAGACCTGACAGATGGACCCTGGCACGGCAAGACCCAGGGCTCTGCCTCAGAGGCAGTGGGGACGGGATGCTCCTGCTATTTCCAGAGCACTAACCCTGCATAGCTCACTGACTCACAGACACGAGGCTCCTCCTTCCCAAGTCTGCCTCCCACGTCACTCACACCTGGATGCCACCAAATCCGGCCTCATTCCCCGGGCACTTTTCTTGCCCTCCTCAGTCCTGGAATTTGCCAGGGTGTGTTGGCATGCAGCCTGCCTTCAGGCATCCCCAGTGGGGCTGTTGGAGACCCAAATTAGCTGGGATGAGTCCGTTTGACAATCACCCAGGCCAAACTGGCACCTGCGATCTGAGTCACTGCCTTTTAGCTGTTTATTAAGTGGTGACAGTGACAGCTAAATAGTTTAGAGGACGGGCCCCTTCTCTGTGTGTTCCGGGAGAATAACGCTTTGGTGAAAAGGCAGAAGCAGCATTAACACGGGTGGCGCGGGGAGGGAGGAGGCCGCTGCCATTGCAGACGCAGGATGAGCACACAACCGGATCGCTCTTCTCTTTAGTCTTGTGCTCTCTCCTCTCCAACTCTGGCTCTGGGCTTCTTCTCCAGAATGCGTGTTTTGGGGAGCACGGAAAGCTCCTCTGGCACCATGAAAAGGTCCTCCTAAACCTGACTGGTGCCACATTCCTGTTGAAAAGTCACGATATGAGTGGCCTTGACACCTCGGAAAAGAGGACGGGCCTCTCTGGCGATCTGACCCACTGTGAAGAGGCCTTTCCCTCCAGGACATGCGCATGCGATCTTGCCCAACCTGCCCATTGGTTAGCAGTGTGGGGGTAGTATATATCTCCCAAGCGAGGTGCATTGGTGGGTAGACCTGAGTATCCCTGGCCGGGAGCACGTGAGGGGCTCTCCAGAGTGGCCACTTCATCAGGGGCAACATTGACGAGCAAACAAATACAGACAGATGGACTTGGCTCCTTCACAGATTGGCCTCAAGTCAGACCTGTCTGGCTCCTAGGGACCATTTTCCGGAGTAAGAGTGTGGATGTCAGGAAAATACACATGCTGACACACACCTTCATACATGCACACAGCAGTGCCTGTGTTGTCGGTCACAGCAAGTCTGAGTTCTCCATACAAGCAGCCCTCGTGCAAAAAAAGGGCCTGAGACAGGTGTGCAGGGACCTCCACTCTGAAGACCTGAGTTCAAGCCCTGAGTCCCTCACTCTGCACCCTGTGATTATCCTAGGAACCCCCTTGGCTCACCTGTGCCTAAGTTCTGTTTTGGTTTGTTGTTTTCATGTATAAAATGAGGAGACCAATAATAATCCCTACCTTGGAGGATGGCTTTAAAGATCAAGGATCCAACGCTGGTGTGTTGACACTTTGAGCTGAGCGACGCTCAGCTGAGAGGCCTGCCTGTGCTCCTCGGGATGTCTCCTGGCCCCACCCACCGGACACCGGCAGAACTGCCCCTTCCCTGGGTATAGCAGCCAAAGACGTCACCAGACTTTGCCAAATGTCCCCCGGAAAGCAAAATCGCCCCAGGTGGAAAACAACTGATTAAATGTATACACTATTGTCTGAAAGTGTAAAGAGCTCTGTGCACCCATGAGGCCTGCAGACGAAGATAACAGTGAGGAGGTAAGAGTGTTTACAAATAATCTAGGCAGGCACGCTGTAAATTAATATACTAGTGCCCAGTTTTAAATGTATGGAGTAGGAAATCAGATTAATCCAGCGTGATATATTTTGGCTCTATACTACTGTGAAAATGCCATATTTAATTAAACAAATTCTGTTTCTTGCTAGTAAAGCGGAGGGGAAAAAAAAGAAAATGAGTAACACATTAAATTGCAGGATATTAATTATACAGAGCTACATATTAAATGTTATGCATCTAAGGAGCTAATTTTCTTCACAATGTTATTATTATTTGTTACTCGTATAGCACCACTGATGTAAACACACTGTTTTATAAACACTCCCATGAAGTGCATTGCTCTGCGTGAGTGAGCTGCATCATTACCCATCCACCTTCCCCCGAGCAGCGCCAGAGCACAGCTCACTCCCTGCAAAACCCTCGCCGTAGCATCTTTCTGACTTTCTATAAATCTCTGGGTAGCAACTAAGTCGTGTTGTGGTGGAAACAGAATTGATATCATCTGAACAAACAAGAGTCTTGAGGAAAAAAATCTATTTTTGTTATTTATATAGTTTTTGTTTTCACTTTAAAGAAATAGGCCAGTCTTTCTCAGAAAGAACTGCACACTGGGGTATTTTTTGGAGGAGGGTATTTTTGGTTTGTTGTTTGCTCTTCACCAGGGCCGATCCGTCCCTGTCAAATCTGCAAAGTGTGTCGTGCGTGGGTGGAAGGCAAACCACACAGAACGTTCTCTCTGCCACAGTCAGGTCACCTTAAGTACCGCCTGGCAAGTTTCTTCAGAGGGGAAAAACGCAGCAAAAAGAAAACACACAGACACAAATGGCTGAAGTGCCAATGTGAATTATATTCCAAAAGACAGCTTTGCTTTTCAGCTCAAATCTCTAACGTCAGCAGAAACACCTCCTGCCCTTGTGGGTGTGGACAGGTGGAAGATGGAGCGCGGGAGCGGCCCTCTGTCCGAGCAGCTGCGCTCACTCTGATGCGATCTCCATCGATCCGCCTCTCTGTACTGGCTCAGATGATTCCGAGCTCAGATGTATTAGTGGACAGTCCTTGGGGAATGCAATCTAATCACTGCATTGGTCAAAAATATTAACAACTTGCTGGCTTTTTTCCTTTATATTCGCCACACAGTTTGGAGCATTGAACACCTACAACCCTAGAAACAGTTCTTTAAAAACGATATATCCCTTGTAGAGCTCCAACAGGCTGCCTAATAACAAACACTCTTTCTTTTCCGTGAATAGGACTGTGGTCTTCAACTTTGCACTACTTATTTATTTATTGAAGAAAATGGCTCCAGAATGAAAGCTACCCACCTCTAGGGTTCCAGAATCGAGGATGGTACAGAGCAGGTGAACTTCTCACAGGGATAAACTTGTCAAGCCTGAACACCTTCTCCCATTTGGTTTCCTTGAAAATTCTGCAGAGTAGAAGCACACAGTAATGGGTATTATTGACCTTTGGGGGAAAAAATAAATAAATGGTGATTTGAAATAAGAAAAAAAGAAATTAGGAAAAAAAATTCCTAGCACATAAGTTTTCAAAAATATTTGTTTTCTAATCTCTCTGTGCAAATATTTTAACTTGGAGAAAAGTTTTTTAAAAAATTTTTGTCCATATAATATAATCGATCTAAAATATGTTTCAGTTTCTCCACATGTCAAGGATTTCACCTGATTCTCTGTTTGACAATAGATCTATTTTACACGTGCTTTGATCCTACCTGTCTGCAAGAGGTGACATATTCACACAGGAATGGTCAGTAATTCTGAGCCCAGGAGGAAGTCAGAGTACGGAAGGAAGGGGCGTGATGCTTATACCAGACAGAAAGTGTTGTGTTCCTTCCCTCCCCGCAGGCCGTGAGTCATCGAGGTAGGAAAAGTCCCGGGAGTGATATTATTACTGTTATTCTCTAAGGCACGTCTGTCACGCAGAGTTGTGGCTTCACGGGTGAATTTTTACTAGCTTGGAATAAATACTTCAGGAATTTATGAAAAACCCGATTACCTCAGATATCAATTATGATAAATGAACACAGAGTATTTCCAGAAGTGTATTTTCAAGGGGAAAAAATGTAAAACAGAAAAGTTTATCTAAGCACTATCAGACAATAACTTAGTATCAGAAATAGAAATACATCCCAGTAAAGTGAAATTTAAATAGAAAGGAAAGCAAGTACATAGCTGGTAGTTTAATGCCTCATGTTAAGAAACCGGCAGTCTAAGTCAAGTCACGCGGGAGCCACCAGATGCTTCTCTGCTCTTCGTCCCTGCCCGCACCTACGGAAACATAGTGCCTGTGTGTTTGGGCCTTTGCCGATTCTTAGCTTTGGGGGCTCATCACACAGCCAGCTCACTGACAAGTCCATCTGACAGCTCAGTAGCAAAGATCGTGCCTCTTCCTAAAATGAAATTTACTTACGAAATAAATTGTGCTTTTATGCCATGACAAATCAATAGAAGCTGGATCCTTACCTGCCTTCCCTGTTGTCAGCATTTGAGAGGATGTGTGGGTGTTAATCATTATCTCTTAGAATCAAATGTTTGGCCTTTTCCAGGATAGCCCCAGGTTAAAATCTCCGAGGGAGCATTTGGTAGCACACAGAGGGGATGAGGGCTCAGGTCATGGCAGGGACTATGGTGAGCTCCGGGGGACACAGCAGGGGCAGCTGATCCAGGGGGAGGGGTACACTTCTTGTCTTGGGAAAAGTGATTTTAATCTTGAGACAGCTAGTTTGGTGAAGTGAATTGAGGAGGCAAAGAGCTTCAGGCAGATAAAACAGCAGGTGATAAACCCTGGAGCCAAAGACCCTGAAACATTCTGGGAGCTTAAAGAATTTCAGTGTGGCTCCAGTTTAGAGTAAGGGGTGGTTCCGGGGTAGCAGGGAGGGAGCCCGTATGGGAGGAGATGCTGTCAGTAGGATATTCCATTAAGGATGGGCAGGGCCAGAGAGTTAAGAAGCCATACTAATTCCTAAGGACCTTACATTCTAGTAAGAATTTGCATTTTATGCTGGGGAGATTTGAGTAGATTAAAGAGTAATCCAGGAAAAGGAAATTGAGTCCTGTCCCATGAAAGGCGTTTTTGCCCCAACAGTGACGTCTGAGCACTCTGTTTATTCCAGGACCTCCTTTCGGAGGCTCAGACGCTGTTTCATGCTTGGCAGACAAATGATTCTAATGGAGAGATTTCAAATAATGATCTTAACAAACAAAAGGATTTCACATTAAAAAGAAGAAAAATGATCAGCAGCTTCTGATTTAGGTCTAGAGATGACATTAATACATCACTACAATACATTTTTAGGTTATACATATTTTATTATAAAATCTGTGTATCTAAAATTACCAATGAATTATAAAAAGGGAAAAAAATTCATTCTTCATTCTACCAGGCTAACTCAACAAACGCGTATTAGTTAGCGAATTGCCTTTGAGCCTTTTCCCCTTAATGAGTGAGTGTTTGACCACATTTGTATTCATATGTTTATAATTTTAACCCTATTTTTCATACAGCATTATATCATAGACATTTTTCTTACTATTAATATTAGAACAATTCCGTAGCCATTATTTTAAGTAATAAGACATTTCATTAAGAAAATGCACCATAATTTATCTATTTTATTCTTACATTATGATCACCATTTTGCTATCATAAATGATCTATATGGATTTTTCCCAGTGGTTTTGGATTATTCCTTTGGGATTGAGTACAGGGCCTGGAATTTCTATTGAATGTGTATCAATACACTTACGTCTCTTTGTTAATATTACCAAACTATTTTCCAATGGATTATACTAACTTGCACTCAGACTACCTGCTCCGGAAAAAGAAAAAGAAAAAACCTGCAGAACTCGCTGAGACTTCTCATCCACACTCGCGCTCCACATTGCGTCGTCTTTCCTGGCTGCAAAGAGAAGCTTGAGCAATGCAGATGCGATGGCAATCCAAGGGTTGGCCACATGTCTAAATATATTTTTTTCTCAATACATTTTCACCTTCAGGAATTGTCGGCATGCAGTTCTCCTGGGCACCTTTACATCTCAGACTGTTTTTTACGTAAACTCAGAAGGTTCAGGTAGCAGCCTTGGAAGCTAGTATCTCCTTCCAGGAGTCAAGGGAAGACTGATATAAAAAGGACAGTGTCTGATTCAGGGGCAAAATTTCGGCAGGTTTGTTCGCAGCCCCACTATAATATGGGGGCTTTGCCACGCCCGGTACAGCTGTGCTCAGACCCCGTGCCTGCTGTGCTGGGAAGAACAAGCTGTCTGAATCTGCCTGGGATCACAGTTTCCTTATCCACGGAGTCTGCAACGGGGAAGTCGGCTGACCCGCCTGCCACCGAGCCCCTCTGCTTGACCATTTGACAGGTAATATAAAGATAGACCCCCAGAGTCTGTGCAAAAGAGGCTCCAAACAAGGACAGAGAAATGGTCTGGCTCCTGATACACGCTACAGCACCTGTTGTTCATTTGTTCACTTCCTGAGGGCCTGTGTAGCAGCCGCTGATATGTGCTTACAAGCTGAGGCTTAGGAATCAAACACACTTAGACTCAACTGCCAGTTTTCTTGCTTAAACTCTGTGAACTTACACATGTTCCTCTCCTCTCTAAACCTCACATTCCCATCTGCGAAATGGGAATAATGACAGAATCTCACAAGTTATTTAATGAGATGACATAGTGAAGTACACAGCACTGTGAACCGGCTCATAGTACATGCTGAATGTATGTTAACGATTACTTTTTTGCTGGTTGGTTATAAGATTTGAACAGCTTTCCAGTCCCCCAATACTGGTAACAGTAATTATAACTAGATAATTTGGCATACAGAAAAAATCTGATTTTTAACAATCAAACCTAGTCTTAAAATTTTATTGAAGAAAAACAATGAAAAGCAAACAGTGGCCTGCCTTCTGCTAAACTGCACACCAAGTCAGCACCAGGAAAGACCAGGCTACAGGTCTCCTCAGTATCAACTCACTTAAGTCCCTATTGAAACTTTAATTCCCCTGGAGTCACCAAGATTGAGTGAAGTGTTCCATAGAGAGGAAGCAGAAAGGAAAGATGGAATTAAGTAAAAGAACTCCTAGAGAAGCTAACGATTGCCACAGAACCACTCTTAAAACTAGGCAGACAGGAAGCAATGATCTGAAATATCATTGCATGAATATTTCTGATAGGAAAAAAAACCCTTCAAATTCCATGCACTCACTCAGTATGAGGTTCTTCAGATCCTCATTCTGAAACAATTTACTTTTTCTTGTATAAATAAGACTAAATTTAGACGTTGCCCATTAAAATCATGTAAGATAGCATAAAAAGTGGCAATAGAGTAGAAGACATACACACAAGCACAAACTTTTTATTTTAAGAAGATACAAACTCAAAAGTAAAAGAATATAAACTCATGAACGTTTAGTATGAAAAACTGCCTGTGCCCACAATTATATTGTTTTATAGTCATATAAGCTAATGATTAGGGAAGCCTTACACAGACCCCATAGACAAGTAAATATTGTAATTAATAAAGCAAAGTAATATAATATATTAAATAGTATTACATGAGCATTTTATCAATCAGCATTAAATATGTTGTAGTAATGACATTTATGTCTTAGAAGGTTAATGCACTAATGATTTGCATTTTTCAGTTGTGAAAATTCTGCTGCAAGTATTGGCAACTTTTCGGTGCAATCCTCTGTGTAGTAGTTCAATGATTCTTATTGCTTTGATCTAGTGATTCCTCCATTTCAATGTAAGACATCCTAGGTTACCACGACAGAGGAAGACAGCTTGAAGTTTGTAGCCAGTCTTTCATATTTTGGCCCCAAATTAGTATGCATTGCTTAGATACACAGCCCAGGGATGAGAACTAAATCTATGTGGAATCACTGTTTCCAGTTCAGCCCAAGGGCAAGAACTGACTAGTCAAAGAGACTGGGAAATAGGAGAGGCAAACGGGCTGCTTGGGGAGAGCCCCTCTCATTAATAAAATTGTGAAATGATTATGAAAGATTTCTAAGAAGTCATGTAACTGTGCAATGCACTTAGAAAAAGATTCATGCAAAGTTTCTTAAAATTTTGATAAACGGTGATGCTTAGTATGATAAAAACTCAATTACCAAGAAAACTTAAATCTCCAAAACACAGAGTGAATAAGCAAGGTTTTACTGTGTTGTGAAAGTCAGTGTGGTTTTAAAAATGATACCATATAGACTAGTTTAATAAAACATGGAACATTCTTCCATTGAAATACTATACAACCACTAGCAACAATGAGACAGAACTATGTGGGTTGTTATGGTAAAAGCAATTTGCAGAAAAGTATGCAAGGAGTATGATTCCAGTTCTGTGCATGTATTCATGTGTACATGCATGCATGGTTAGACTCCATTGTCCAGGACCCCTTGCAGTGAGGTGTGCTCATGTGACAAAGATCTAGCCAATAAATCAGAAGTAAAATAGGTGTACTTGGTTGCACGATTTCCAAGTTTAGCCCATAAAAACCTACTCTAGCCATCTCGATGCCCTTCTCTTCCATGTGGGCTTCTACTCCAATATGAAAAAAGCTGGGCACTGCCTCCCTGCTTGGAAGAGAGGTGTCCACTAGACAGGAGCTCCTGATCTAGACTTCATGTGAGCAAAAAATTAACTTCTATCACATTTTAGCTTTTTTTGGAATATTAAAGCTTTCTTGTTATACAGCTATCTTACTCTGACAGAAAGAAATGAAAGTCTGTAGTTGCACCAGGGAGTAATCCTGAGGGTAGTGGCAGATGAAATGTTCTACTTTAAAATTTTTAAAATTTTGAAAATTAAAATCTTAAAAATGCAAAGTTAAAATGCGGGATAAAGCAACATAAAATTTATGTTATATGCTTACCTTTTTGCACTTACCTTTTTCTGCTAAATATTTAAAATTGAAAGGAAAAAAACAAAAAAAATCCATGAATCCATTTAATTGGCCAGCACACAGATCAATTATGTGCCTAATAATGTCACTTACGCTGTTGGGGCATTCGTCTCATTATTTTTCATCAAGATCTTTCAACATAGTGACTATTATGTATCTTTCACATAAAATGTTTTATGTAGGTTTTATGTAGACTGGTACATGGTATAATCATCAAATTCACAATTAAAAACAGGCATCTTAAGAAAGGAAAGTTCAGTGCTGATAAATGGGGAATTACTTGAAAGGAGAGGTGAAAATGCGGCTTCCTTTAACACACAGGTATAGGGCAATAAAAAATAGAGTTTGGGGACTTTGAAAATACGTAAGGATGTGTGTTTGTGAAATACACATACACACAGACTCTAATGATTTGAAAAAAAAAAAGAAAAGAAAACTAGAGGACATAAAAACAAACAATGAATGGGAAATGGTTCTAAAAATGCTAATTAAAAAAAGGAAGAGCAGCTGCCCAAAACACAGCACAATGGCATGAGCACACACAGACACAAACACACACACTTGTACAATTCAACACTTTCATTCATTCTCTTTGGTGAAATTATATCTGATGTGGAACTCCAAAATTATTCTTATTGTAACAATCCCCTTTGTTTATCATTGCCTATTGAGAAAACTTTTCTCACTTTCGACAAACCAGTAAATCCCATTGATGCTGCTGAACCGTGATGAGCCGTGTTGGAAGTCTGGCAGGAAGAAATGTCATACTACCTACTTTCCCATCTGTTCCCAGCCCCTGTCCTCACCACTGCTTCTGCGAATAATCCTTTATCCGGAAGAGCTTTTGTTCCGTGGGTAGACCACAAAGGGGGTGCTGTAATATGTGTATCCCCAGCACCAGTTCTCGTTCAAATAGCCTAGATTCCTCACGATGTTTGCTCAACCATAGTTCTACCTGAGCATTCTTACCCTTAAGAAGTTTTCTTCTCTTTCCCTCACCTATTGTTCTGTGCCCAAAATGGGTGTAGGATAGAGCTTAGAGAATCAAAGATTCCTAGAGCAAAGAATCTTTATAAAACCAATAAGACCTACCATGATTGAAGGCAGCCAGTGGGACAATGGGTCAAGTCCCTTGCTTACACTGCCCCATGTGTACAAAGTGGGCATCTCTACCTGTTTCCCAGGTAGAAAGAAAACTGGGCCTAAGAGAGGTCGAAACTAGTCAGAGTCAGAGCTGTGATGCAACCACAGGTCTTATTTCAAATTCCATTATCATCCCAGGAGGAAAGGCATTCATTCATTTACTCATTTAATCGTTCAGAAAGTATCTGGGATCCCACCGTAAAGCTTGGTGGATTCAAAAGCAGAATTTCTCCCTCACACCAGTCCTGCGGCTAAGCTGGGGTAAGGATGGGGAGCTGCCATCTACAAGGTTTCTCAGTAAGTGATGGTAGATTGGAGCGTGGCATTAGGCCTCTGGGTTACCATCGGTGGCCCATCTCATAACACAGTACATTTTAACTTCTTTTCAAAACAGCAGTTCATCTTGGTTTCTGTTGAGCATAATGGTATATCACCGTTAGCAACATTAATATGTAACTAACTTGCAAAGATTAACTCTGAAGAAGGTTTTTGTTTGCAACTTTAGTCTGGATGGTGGCTCATTGCGACAGAATTACTGAGTGCAAATAATTCCATGACATCATGGTCTTCTTGGGGAATGGGATTATATTTTATATTTCTTGATACTTACTCTGGTGCCTAACATATTCTATTTTGTACATAATAGATGCTCAGAAAATTCTAGATGGGTGAAAATGTCTCAAAAATATTCCTTTTTGGGGGAATTATGACTGAATCCCCTTATAAAATATAATAAAAGTGCCACCATTACTATAAAGATGAAGAACTTTCAAAGTTACCATAATTTATAAGAATAGTATTTTAGAGAACTATGGGAAGTTAAATACTTTTGAGAGGTAACTCTTGTAAGCATTTAGTATACTAGTCTTTGGATATCTCCCACTGATGACTCGCAGGCTCTCGGAATCATATACACACATGCACACACACTTATATGCGTGAGAGTGTGTGTGTATGCACATACATGTACACAGGTAAATTTTTACCCTAACCTGTGTGAGGTTACATAATATTAACCTCAAGGCTCTGAAAGTAGACTCCATTCATTGGGATGCAAAGGTCAAAAAAGAGACGTGTCACATCCGCCACTCTTCAAGCCTAGACATGAGGATCTTCTCACAGAGGGAGCTCCACCGGCCCAAAGGACCCTCTGACACAGGAGAACCAACGCAATGCGGAAGCTCACATAAGGCCGATCTTAGACCAGCCCTATGTCTGAACTACTTAATATTTACCCAAGTGAATCAACAGGGTTCAGAGTCAGCCCTCTGTGAGCATCTCTAGGATAATCAGAGCATTTCTAGGATAAACAGTGAAGGCTGTCTCTGGCTGCTTGACACGAAGACATTGTGGATACACAGCTGTATGTGACCAGCAAGCGACTGTCACAGACTCACCAATTCATACGTCCCCTGACCTGGTATTTCTGGAGATTTTCTACTCTGATTTTTTTCCTCTTGGTTTTTTTTTTTTTTATACTTTCTTATAAGAATCTGTGGACCATTTATTTTTTAAAACTTTGTCCTCATACACATTTGCCCGGCATAAAATCTCTTGACTATCATCACGTTTGTCCGGCACCCATCTTTTGGACAAAATACCTCACAGGTCATTCAAAGGAGGGAGCGTTCAGTGGTAAGTGAATTTCCCAGTCGGTATAAGCGCACATACAGGATAGTGTATGCAGGCAAGAAATAAGAAGTGCACCGTGGAAGCTGGGCTGCATCCAGAAGAAACACATTTCCTGAGACTATCGTATCTCATTGCAGATCATCACCTCAAACAGGCATCGTCTGCTGTCTTGTGCAGTAGTGAGTGTTCTGAAACGTGTCGTTCCTTGCGGTTCCTCATGCTCACCTCCACGTTTCACTGGTCAGCAAACATTGAAGATTTTAACTCCCTGGTTGTCTTCACTGCCTCCTCTGTGTGTTACCAGTCAAACGCCCATCAGGCAAACACCATCTCTCCACTACGTCATCGTGGCTCCCTTCCCGCCCACTGCCAGCACAAATACATACTTTTCTCCATGGTCTTTATGTTCAGCCATTGACCAATGCACTGCCAGAAGAATCTTCTAGAAAACAAACTAATTGGATCCCTACCGTGATTTTAATCCTTTGATAATTCCAAATCGATTAAAGACTAAAACCCCAAAAAGTGAAAAGTGTCCCCACAATCTGTTTATCCTTTCATCCTTATTCCCACAAGCTCAATGTTCCAGAAAATCCAAACTTCTGAAGCACACTGTGCTCTTTCACGGATCTGAATGTTGGCTTGACATAAACTTGTTGAATGGAATGCCCTCTTTTTTTCCTCACCTGACAAAATCTGGAATTTTTTCCTCTTCCCTAGGGTTGAGTTAGTTCTTCCCACATTTGAGTCTCTAAAACCCACGACGTGTCACAATCATGGGTCGCCCTTAACATTGTGTGGAAATTATTAACTATTCCCTGGATGCTTCACTCACTAACACAAGCTCCCCCAGTTTAAGGCCCATTTCACTTTCATCTCTTATTGAATTACTTCATTAAAAATATTTTTGAATGAATAAATTTTTAAGAAGTTTGATTAGAAACGCTGCCAGCAGTTATGTCAGTGGGTAAGAGAGTCAGAGTACCACCGAAGGCATCCCCAACACAGTCCTCACATGATTGTCTCCCAGGCCTGGCCAAGCGTCCCACCACCAAGAAGAAATTCTGCAATTCCTACATGACCATGAACTTACCTGCAAGCTCTAGGGTCTAATGACCTCAGGTGAATTGGGTATGTTGGCTCAGACACTAGCTTGTTTATCTTTGTCCTTGCTTGGACACGACTTTTGATTTTTACAAATTGTATTAATGTTAGTTACTATACATCCTTCCTAACAGGAAAAAACAGGCACCTTTTTAGGGGAAAGAGGTAATGTGAAAATCAATTATGTATTATACTAGTAATTGCAATCCTCATTCAAAAACTCAAATAAGCTGATAAAATTGACATAATTCTACCTCAGATTTAAAGAGAAGACCTATTCATCCTCTTAGCCTCCATTTAGATATCAGTTGCCCGGGAAATTTTCCCTGGCTTTCTTACTGGGAGAGACTCATCAGCTACACATTCTCCTGTGCCCTTTGCTTGCCCTAGTATGCCACGAATAACAGTTCCAATTATTTATTTCGTGTCTTCCTTCCACACTTCTCTAGGAATTCCTTGGCGCAGGGAAGGATGGAATCTTCCTAACCACTGTTCCTCCAATGCCTACCATGGTGGTGGCACAAAGCTGAATCTCAATAATGTTATTTAATAAAATAATAAATGAATAAAAGTAGTCGGTGGTAGAAAACACTGCTACGTATCAAACCCTTCCAAGTGACATGAAGCAGAAGCTATTTCCTTTAGCACTGACTTAGTTTTTTTAGCACTCAGCAACACGTAAGTGGAGACCGACAGGTACAGTTCACCAGAAGTAGATAATCCACACTATGATTAGTCTTCCTGGAGTTGTTGACTGGACCAATCATAGGACTTTAAAAGCCACAAGGGACACTGTAACTCCGGAATCAAGAGTTTATGGATGGCTGATCGAGCTCCTGCAACTAGAGCAACACACACATAATCAAACCTCCTCCTCTTGCTGCCAGAGAATTCAATACATCGGTTTGACATTTGATTCTTGACTGTCCATGACTTCAGAAGGGGCAAGCAGTGAGGAAACACTGAGACTATATACCTTAAAATATGACCTTTAGTTTGACTACGCCTGTGTCTGCCAGTCTCAATAGTCATCCAGAAACAAATGCTGGAGCTATTTGGTGAAAAAGAGACTCAAAATAATCATTCTCTCTTCACCAACCTACCCTTCCCTTATCATTGTGCATTAGTACAATGCCAAGGAAGTATGGACTCACCTCTTCAACACACAGATCACCGTCAAGTGTCTGGTCATTGTCACTGACATTATCGTCTCCTTCCCTTCACCCACTGGGCACCTACCCTGTGCCCCAGGCTGAGCACATCGCCCATATTGCTTGATTGCTACACAACAACATCGTGAGATATGTGCTGAGAGTCCCATATTTTAGATGAGCAAACCAAGACTTGAAGAATCTTAACTGATTTCCAAAAGTCACATATTTAGGAAGTGAAAAAACCTAGATTAAAACCAAAGTCCAAATAACTCCATATCGTGTGGCTTACATATCATTGGATCATATTATTTTGACCAAATCATAGCTTCAGTTTCTCTAGTTTTGTACTTCTAACAACTTACTGTGGGAATGGAAGAAATGATTTAATTATAAAAAACAACTTTTGTTTTAAAATAAATATCCCTCAACCTCTACTCGTTAAAAACAGCCAGAAAAGAAAACATAAGTGAAAATTGTAATAATGTAAACAAAGCAAAAGTGATGCACAGAGATGAAAGCAAGGTGCGCAGCTGAGAGTTGGGAGCGTCTTGCAAAGTTCTGCTCTTTTACTCAGAAAAACTATCCAGACCTCTGGTCCAGGCTTCAGGGAGGCAAGGTCCTGCTTGACTTTCTGTTCACAAATCCCACCTGATTAGGCTGCAGTCTCAGTTCTTGATATGTTTTCCAGTGTATGTAGGTTCAGTGGATTACTGACTCCTTATAAACCTGAGAATCCAGGTAGCCTGTTTTGGAGGAATGCCTTTCATGCCTGTGCATTGCATTTCGTACAGGACGCTCCCTGGAAACTCCCTCAGGGTAGTTCTGCTTCATTTTCTCACTAACCTTTAGATAGTGGCTCTTGATTAATGCAAAAGTGAGTAGTCATTTTATTCACTGCTGAGTGAATAGCAGGATTCCAAAGGAGCCCTATGTAGCCATGAGGTGCTATTAGAATTCGGATAGGCTTTCAGAGGAATAGCAAGGCAAAGGCATTTTCCTACAGTCCAACCTCTCATAACAATGATCAGAATACATTAAAAATTCTTTTCATTCTAGCAACTATTTTTCTAGGTTTGTTTGAAGACCTAAATGAAGTAAGGCTAGGTTTTCGTAAGTGGCGGTGGTTTGGGCTGAAACTGAAAACTATGATTCAGATAATGCAACTATTATGAAAGTTTTATGTATATTTGTTCTGTGATGAGGCAATCATAAAACTGAAATCACGAAATGAGTAGTGTTCACTGCCTTTCCACTTTCCAAGTAATTATTTGACTGCTTCTGGGGTTTAGCAGCCTATTTCTGCTAATTTTTTGTTGTTGTTGTTAAGATGAAAAGGAGAAATATTTGTAAATTGCACCAAAAGTAAAATGTACTAAAAAAAGATACAAAGGTACTCAAAAGATGCTGGAATAAACTCTATTTTTTATTTTTATTGGGGTCTCACAAACTTTTAGATATACGAGTTGAGTATTAAAACAACATCGAGAGACTTTTCTTAATTTTAGAAACCCCCGATACTCAACTAAACACATTTTAGTGATATTTTGGCTTTTCATAGGGTTGAATTGTCATCAAATGGTGGTTTTTTCAATCTGACACGTTAGAGGTTGGCAAACTATGGCCATGGGCCAAATTCAGCCCATGTTTTGTTTATCTAAATAGGATTTTACTGGAGCACAACCACACCCATTTGTTTATGTCTTATCTGGAGCTGCTTTTCACACTCTAATGGCAGAGCTGAGTAGTTGCAACAGGGACCATATGGCCTGCAGAACCTAAAGTATTTACTATCTGGCCCTTTACAGAAAAAGTTTGACAACCTCTGCTTTAAATAAAGCAGGCATTAGATTAGCTGGAGTTGGGCTTTTACGAATTATTGAAATAGAACCAAATCCAATCCTTAACATTCTGAACTGCAATTACTTCCAAGCATATTCTGTTCATAGCTGGGAAAAACAATGCTTTTTCATTTTCTTCACCTCTCAAAAAACACACTGGAGGAAAACGATCATATCAGAAGACCCGTATATGGAAAAAGCATAAGATAAATCTTCTACAAAGCTCGGAAGGTTTCGTGAAGAGCAAACACTACCCTGCTGGTTCTAGACTGCTCCTTTTGTGTTGGCAAAATGAGCAGCATGGCTCCTGTCATGCTCCCTGGGCCAGCGAGATCAAAGATCTGTTTATGAGAAAGTGTCAGGGGAAGGAGACACAAAGCAGAGGTTCACTGTCGCGGCTTCACATTAGAAACACCTGGGGAGACTAAGAACGTTCCAAAGCCAAGCTCCTCCCCAGACCAATTAAATCAGAGTATGTGGAACCACGTCCAGGACAGCAGAATGTTTTGACGTTACCCAGGTGATTCTTCTGTGCAAATAGAATTGGGAGCCCCTGAATTCCCAGTAAGGAAGGATACGGTATGGAACAAGGAAGTCACTTCACTTCTTTGGGTTTTTTCTTTCAATCTGTAAAATGAGAGGGTTGAAACAAAGTTCTCTGAGGTCGTTCCCATCTGTGATTATAAGTTCAGTTCAACTGAATTAAGTTAATTTCCCCAGAAGAGGAAGCATGGGACTTTCTGACACCTTCTGTTATGAAGAAAAACGCAGAATGGAAAGAGTTCAGAGCAAGAATGGGTTCAACGCCACGGGAACCTGGGAACACTGCTGCTCGATGGCTCACTGCTTCAGACAGAAGAGAAGCCAGAATGTCTCTGGGACTGTATCAGACACCTGCTGTCACTCCTACTGGCCTTCCCAACCACCTCTGCTTCCGGTGGTTCACTTCCATTTAACAGGCAATAACTGAACACATGCTCTGAAGCTCACGTGCTGCACAGATAAGGGTGAAGATTTGCTAGTGAGAATATTTGCTTTAGAATCAAACGATAGTGGGGAAAATTCACATTCATATTCCCAGGACTTGGGAGGCTGAGGAGGGAGGATTGTGTGAAGCCAGGATGAGGCCAGCCTGGGCAACACAGCGAAACTCCATCTCTAAAAGTATTTTAAAAATTAGCCAGGCATGGTGGCATGTGCCCGTAGTCCAAGCTACTCAGGAGGCTGAGGCAGGAGGATCACTTGAGCCCAGCAGTCTGAGGTTGCAATGAGTTATGAGTGTGCCACTACACTCTGGCCTGGGCAACAGAGTAAAACCCCATTTATTAAAACAGACAACAAACAAATAAAAACATGAAATTTAAAAAAAGTAAAATAATACATGGGAGGAGTTTGGCAAAGTGCTGGTTATGATGTAGGCTAAATAAATGGTATAGCATTATTGTAATCTTTTCATTATTATCATTATTACCATGATGATGCTTTGACAATACACAAGTGAATCAAAAGTACTGGCTACCAGTGATTTTACAATTTGTGGTTACAAATGACACATAAAAGGGCTGACTTTGTTAATACTTTTAGTGGTGTATAGTGGTAAGATGGGAAGGCATATTTTTATGTAAAATATTTCATACATTCACAAGAATAGCAGAGGATATGTGTGTTACAGGCAGTACACGCACTCACTCCCATCCCTGCCCCGCCGCAGAACACACAGCATCCCGCTTGCAGGGCCTGTTGTTATCACACAGGTGCGTGTCCATAAGCAGTATATGGCAGTTTTGAATGTTTTAAAGCTTCCTGTATATGCTATCATAGTCAATGCATGATGGTGAAACCTGATGTTCTGGCTCAACATTATGTTTTTGAGATTGATTTATGCATATTAACACATGCAACC
Organism: Avahi laniger; assembly: GCA_963575035.1. Classification (NCBI taxonomy): domain Eukaryota; kingdom Metazoa; phylum Chordata; class Mammalia; order Primates; family Indriidae; genus Avahi; species Avahi laniger. The sequence continues at coordinate 95,050 of CAUYSK010090249.1, read as the reverse complement.
CAAGCCATAGGTTCTAACTGGTATATTTTATACCACTTTAGGATTTTGCTACAATTTATTTATTCTTTCCTATGTTGCTAGATATTTGAATCATTTCCATTATTCTGTATTGCAGAAAAGAAAATTCTGCAATGACCATATATATGTTTCCTCCTGTACAAGTTTGGGAATCTCTCAAGGTGTTTACTGAGGAGTTGTTAATGTATAGAATGTGCAAATCTGTAATGCCTCAGTCTCCTTTCCTGATTTCTAAATGTTAGCTCAGTCCTCACATCTCTTCTCTAACTGCACCCAGGTAATATCATTTGGTACCATGTCTTTAAATACCACCTGAGATTACTATCTCCAGTCTGGACATACAGATAATTCTTGAAATCTAGATTCATACATCCGCTTGCTCACTCAGTGTCTCTTCATACATAGCAAAAGGGACATATGACAGACATTGTAAATGTTCACCAATGGTGTTTTTCTTCCCACACACAGACTATATTTCTCATCACACTTCCATTGAAGTGGGAGAATATGACTACTTCTCCTTGAAAAAATACGAAATGTGTCGCTTATCCTAGGTTCCCTGGGAAACTGAGTCGTATATTTGGTACAGAAGGTTATTGGGCCTGGCCTTCAGGAATTCACCTATAAGGGAGTTAGAGGAGGAGAACTGTACAGAAGGAAAAATGGAACCACAAGGCCACTGCAACAAAGATTTTGCTGATGCCATGAGGGGTTCTGCAGTGGGAATGGCCCTTCAGAATTGCGGCAGGAGCTGCGTCTTTGATCTCCCGTGTCAACTGTCATTGGAAGTGGGCTGCGTCCATCCAGCGAGAGACACTTCCCTGAGCTAGATGGCTCCCTTTACCAGAGACAGTTCATGGGGAAGGACTTTGTGATAAGCCACCCAACACTCCACCAGCAGGGATAATAAATACCTCAGACCTCAGGGGGAGTTCCAGACAACACATGGCCACATCCACTACTCCCAAGCTGAGGTACCAAAAGCCCCTGCCCAGTGTTTGGATCTCGCGCTCCCTTCAGCAATGAGTGGGAAGACCAGGAGCTGAAATGGCAGAGTCACATCGCTGAGTCATTGCCTTGCATTTCATAAAAGTCATTGTCTGGAAAACTGTCCAATCTGGGATGGGCATGGCATTGGCAAAGAAATTTGTGATTTCAACAGCTAAGATTTGTTTTTTCTGCAGCATAAGCCTAGCCCAAACTATTTTTAATATCTCAAAATTAATATCTGCAAAACCAAATTCCTGGTTCTCCACTGCTCCAAACCTACTCCTTTCTGTAGTCCTTAGGATCTTAGTAAATGGGAACTCTATTCTTCCAGTTTATAAATTAAAAACTCGCATACCACATTGAGTCTATCATAAATGTAGTCAGCTCTTCCTTCAGAATAGAGTCTGAAGCTAACCACGTCTCACTGTCTAGCATTACCCTGGTCCAAGACACTAACGTTTCTCTCTCAGATTGTTACAATAGCCTCCTGACTGATTTGTAGCTTCTGCACTTAGCATCATCTATTCTTAACACAGAAGACAGAGCGATCTTACTAGATAGATATCACTCTGCTCAAAATCCTCCAGTAGTCCCCTCTTACTCTGAGTAAAAGTCAAATCCTTCAAGGAGCTGGAGGCCTTATTTAATCTGGATCCATATAACTTCCCCATTCACACCCTGAACCTTACTCCATTGGCTCATGCTGCTCTCTTACCTTCCTCATTGTTCTCAAACACATTTCTTGATGTTGTCTAGAACTTAAACAATTTACTCTTTAGTCTCATGTGGGCATAACTGTCTGTATTCCTCACTGCTGTATCTGCTACTCCTAGAATGGCCACAGCACTCACTAAACGTTTGTTGAATAAATGTGTTGAATATGCTACTCACTGGTATTAATAGTTTGTATAGAATTTTATGTAAAAATATTTTATTTGCATATAAGGGCAATTTGATATTTTACTTTTTAATAGCTTTCATTTCTTTCCTTTTTGTATTTTCATATTGCAATGGCCAGGACCTTTGGTACAATTTCTGAGGATGTTTCACCACGAAAAAGAGCTGAATTTTATCAGGTTATTTTTCAGTGTCTATGGGAATGGTCACATGGTTTTTTAATGATTAATGGAATTTCTGATGTTTAACCATTCTTAGATTTCTGTTAATAACCGTCTTGACCTTGGGACTCTATGTCAGAATGCAGAGCTCAAAAAACATTGTCCACAGATTCTGACGGAGCTGCAGCCTTGTGACTATCGCACAGAGAGGGCTGTTTTCGCGTCGGAGACTGATCACTGACGGACGGACGCCGTGTTTCCTGAAGCTTACCCAGGAAACGTCGATGCCTTCAGGCACCAGGCAGAGAGCGAATCAGTAAAACAGGCTGAAGGTGCAGTGCACGCCTGGGAGCTCGAACCTTAATACACAGTGGCCAGGGGCAAGTCCCTATTGACAGATTGTCACCTTAGGATCTTGAAGGCCCAGTGTCACCAAGTCATCTGATATTTGTCCAGAGAGACTAGAAATCTGGATGTTTAAAATGTAAAACAGACTAATTTTTAAGCACTTGTAAAAAATTCAAATGTATACAAGAAGGCATCATGTGGTCCAAACAAAACTCATCTCTCGGCCAAGTTAGAGCCACGAGTCTGAGACCTCCAGTGTACCGGGATGCTTGCGTCCTTCTCTGATTCCAGAAGGCGTTTTAACTGTTTTGTCTCAGCTGCCTCATTTCCCTTGAGGAAGTGACTGTGAGAACAGTTCACCGTACCAGGAGCCTTAGCTGACAACGGGAGCTTTAATACATCTGTTTCTTTTCTACTGTCCCGGACGACTACAATAAAAATTGGAGACGCTGAAACTCCCCTTGTGGATGGCTGGGTGGGTTAAGTTAGATGTGTGACGCAGAAGACCCTACAGATAGGGAGCTCGGGACATTCCGGCTGCCTCCTTCCCATCTCCTTTGTCCCTCCTGTCTGCAAGGCTTGGCACTTCGGGGACTGCTGAGATGAAAGGTGCCAGGTCCAGGCCTTGAGGATATTCGAGTGTGGGGAGGTTGGTCAGACACACAGTAAGCACAATTACACGTGATAACATGGGGGTGGGGGCATCTAGGGATGGCCCTGCCAGTGCCTGGCCACGGCTGACACTCCTTTGTGCCCTGGTTCCCTGCATGTAAAATGGCAATGGTGCCAATCCCAGTGTTGAGAGGACTACATGAGATGAATGCACAGGCATGTAAGAGGCGTTAGCACCTGGCAATTAGTGAAACCTCTATAACTGTCAAAGACAAGCAAAATGCCACAGCGAAATACCACGTGCACGAGAAAGATGTTTGGACTGTGGGGTTGGAGAGTTGGGCTGTGCAAACCAGGACCCGAAAGATGAACAGGATTTCGACAGGCACTGATGTTCGTGGCATAACGCAGACGATTTCCCAAACACGGACCAGGGTGAACAACAGCATTCCACTGGGAGTGCACGGGGCGGGTGGGGGGGGTGCGAAGCCAGGTCACTCCAAAAGTCATCTTGGCTGCGGGCAGAATCGGCACCCCCTCCCGGGGTGTGAACCCCTCAAAGCCCAGTGGATTTCTGCAGCATGCATGGGCCCTGGGCCCTGGGGGCTGGGGCACGGGGTGGGGGGAGCTGGGCGCGCCGGCTCACACCTGCGCTGATGTCAGCGGCCTCACCGCCTCCCCCGGCAGGGACAGGGTGCACCTGCAGCCGCGCCACCAGCCGGCCCCTGCCCACTGATCAGCATTCGGGCCCGGGCGGGCGAGGCCGCAGCTGGACGCGCTTCCCGGCTCTGAGAGCCTCTCACAGCTGGAGGGAAGGCAGCCCTGCGCCACTGGCCAGCCATTGTCAGCGCCAAAGGGTCCTTCTTTGGGCGGAAGCAGAAGTTCACCCAGCTGTCAAGTATTTGAAATGTAAAAAGCCCGGGGCTGAGGGAGGGGAGAAGACAGAGCCACGTCAGAGGAAATGCAAGCTGCCCCGGGGTTGAGGAAACCGTGGGCTGAGAAGTTCACTTTGAGCAATCAATAAGGCTTTCAGAGAGCAGGGCAGAAAAAACAGTTCCGGAGAGAGGGCAGAGACAGCCGCCAGGCGCAGCCGGCTCGGGATGGGGACTGCGCCTGTCACCGCAGCAGCAGCGGGGCCAGCCGGCCCGCCCCAGGGTGCTGGGAGCTGGGAGGGCCTGGGGACGAAGGGAAAGACAGATTTGCCTAGGTGCATGGTCATTCACCCACCCGCCCACCTCCTGCTGGCAGCGCCATCCTCCCCAGAGGCTGTAAACCTCTCACGCTGGGCTCCACCCTGCTTTTCCCTCAGCCCACCCGCACCTGCACCCACTCTGCCTGGGAGGCTGCTGAGGTCCCGCCTCCCTCCCTGTGTCCGGGCATGCGCCCCCTTCTCCCCATGGGTCCCCTGGCTCTGTGGACAGCCCTCCAAGGCAAGCTCAGCCCCCTCCCGCCGCTGTTCCTGACCCCCAGCCCCAGAGCCGCACATGCAATGAGGTGGTCCTGCTTTTGTGGCTTTCACTGACTTGTGACAGCTCTCTGCTCTGGTTCTTATCACTTAACAAGGATGTGTCAGCCATCTAGCATTTGTCAGCCCCTGTGTCATCTGCTAGGAATGAGCACAAGGCCATCTCTGTCCTTAGGGAGCTGCAGGGGAATGGAAGTGCAGATATATGGTAAGTTCTCTAATCCAGCCAGGGCCAAGCAGGGCAGTCTCTAGGCTGGGGGAGGAAATAGAAATATAACAACTTTCCTGCCTGGCCCAGACACCCTAAACTGTGCACCCTTAAGGGCTCCTATAAAAGCAGCAGCTTACCTGTAGGGGACAACTTGTGCTTGCAGATTGTGACAATGGAGCGGGTCATTGTTGTGCCCCAGACTCCCTTTAAACCTGCTCAGTGGGCTAGCTCTTCCTTTTGTTCCTAGATGTAATTTAAGGCAAGCTTCATGACGGTTTTTTTTTTTTTTGGTTAGTTGTGAGTTAAAAAAAAAAAGTGGCTCGATATCACAAAAACAATACATTGCTTAAATAATAGTTGTGCCTAGTCCCAGGTGTGGTGATCAGATCTGAAAACTTGATTAAGTTGAGGCTTTTTCCTTCTCCAACTGCACCTGAAGCCTTGGTTGGCTTCTTCAACATCTCCCTGCCCAGGGCTGCCAGCAGCCGTCTGCCATGCTGCTAACCTCACCCCTCCAGGATTAGGGGTTTGGGACGGCAGGCAGGTGATGAAGGTTCTTACTTGACAAACTCGGTCATCAGCAAGTGTCCACACACTGGCTCAGCAGGTGTATAAAGCAGCGACCCTTCCTCTTTTGAAATACTTTTGTGGGGTCTTCCTATCTCTCTTTAGCTCAGAGAACTGACACCTAGAGTTCTCTTGGTGTGGAAATGCGGCTCATTTTCATCCTCAGAGTCCAGACAGGAAAGCAGAGACACACTGGTTATTTTAACAGAGATAATTGAATTTAGGGAACAGGTTAGACAGACAGCAGGTGACTTAAAGGCAAAAAAACAAAAAGGAAACTGGAGTCCCATGGCTGCAGTCAATGTAGGAAGAAGTGACCTGCCCTAGGTCAGGGGGAACAAAGGACAGAGGACACGAAACCTGGCGGAGGAGCCTCGCAGAGCTGGAGCCCAGCCCTGGAAGGAGCAGGTGCTGTCCGGACGTCACAGAGCTGGGACTCAGACTTCTGAAGAAGTGCTACCGTGGGAGGGAGAATGATAAGGCTGGTTATAGAAATGTGGAAAAAACTAGACACTGAAATAAAATACTCCTCAACAGGCACTGCAGGGAAAGCCACATTGCTCTGACGCTGCTGACATGAGCAATGTGCAGAGAGAACGGTCCAGTCCCCTGTCCCTCCTCCAGCCTCCCATTGTCCCTCTAGCAGCACATGGGCAGAGCTGATCGGGGAAGCCTGTAAAAGGCGGAAGGTAGTGAGGTGTCCCCAATGTTCCCAGCATCACAGAGCTAAGTGTAGAAGGCTGGGTTTGCAGCTAAGAAACTATAGCCTAATAATCAGAACACTGTGCCTGGTGGTCACTTATATTTCCTTCCTCAGAATCTAGGCATCAGGGTACTCTTTGGTCAAGGTCTTCTTGTCCCCATAAGGAGCTCTCATTGGCAGGGGTCAGTCTAACACATATTTGCCTGTTGGGCCGTGGGCCTTGTTCATGGCCCGTGCCTGGTCTGTGGGGAACAGTCGCATATCCTTGCCCCAGTGTCAGCCTCTTCTTTGCTCAGCTCCCACAGTGGCCCCCTTGCCCTGGCTTCTCACCCTCAGGACCTTTGAGCAGGGAGCGAGACATGAGTTCACTGTGTCCACCAAAAGGCAAATCACAGTATCTGGCTTTCTGAGTGATGTCCTTGAAGTGCCTTTTCTTTGCCTTGAGATACAAGAGAGAGTACCCTCATTCCTGGTAGAACATCAAGACTCTCAATGGGAGAATCTGGCTCCAGCTCCAGCTCTTCAAACCTTTCCTATCACCAAGTGGGTGAGGGGTGATGAGCCCTGCAATTGGTTTTCTCTTCCTCTTTCTGAAATCGAGCCTCAGGATATCGCACCTCGTTCTGGAATATGACATCTGTCGATTTGTTAGTGCCTCAACTGAAATTATCATTTTTCCATCCTGTTAAATCTTAATTAATGAACTCCAAATTAGAGGAAAGTGTTCTATGTCACACAAAAATGTCATTATACCTTACCTTCCCTACCATGTATGGAGCATTATCAAGATAACAAAAAGGAAAAGACATCCTCCTCCTTTCCCATGACATATGTGAGACCTAAAGGGAAGATAGGTCTATACAGAAATAGGCAGAATGCAGTATGCAAAAGTAAGGTGGGGAGTGATGAAGAGTGCGCCGAGGAAGGTAAATCAGACCTGGGTTTTGAACAACACTGGCCAGCTAGAGAAAGAACTGAAGGCTTTGTAGGCAGGGACAGAAATTCCTGCAAAGACTTGGGAATTAAAAAAAAAAATAGAAGAATGCATCGAAGACAAACAGGAAATACGACAGTGGCTCTGCTGCACCGGGTCATATATGCCAAGGATCTTGCTAGGGTTTTAGAGACAGTGGATGAGCTAGAATCAGATCTTGGTGACTCATTGGATATAACAATTGAAGGACAGAAAAGTAAAAAATCACACAGATATTTTTTATCATGAAACTGGTTTTATGGCCCTGCCATTGGTTAGAAATTAGAGATAGGGGAGTAGTGCTGAGAAGATGTCACAGATGATGGCTTCATGGTACCCGTGGACTCCCAGGTGGAGAGGTCCAGCGTCAGTGGAGAAGTCTGAAGCGTGGCAGGAGCCCAGGCTGAAGGAGAGCCGGGCGCATTGCTTCACTGCTCTCGGTCCACACTGCTCTCGATCTCACCGCACAAAGGCATGATAAAATGGATGTTCAAATCTGACTTTTGAAACCACTGAGAGATAAAATATACATATATCTTGTGTGTGTTTATTTGAAATACAACTGCATAGATGATAGTAAACCTTAAAATATTTGGCCCAAGTGAATATTTAGGAGGCCAGTGAGAAAGGCTGATAGATACTTCCCAAAGGCATGTCACCTTTCCCCCCCTGAGGAATGCCTTATTTACAGCCACACAAAAATGTATCCCAAATCCAAATTTTGTTGCAACACAGTGACATCTAGTGTTCAATCTGGCTAACACCAAGAGACAATCCCCCAGGGAAACATGGAAGCATGCTCTGACTTAAAAATCTGCCCTGGATATTATGGGACAAGTTGTAGAGGAAGAGCAAAGTCTCATGGTCTGGTCTGTCTTGCTGCGGGCAGCAAAGCCCTACCCGTGTGCAGACACACACAAGCACGTGTGTGCGTCAAGTTCCGCTCGGAGGCTGTGCTTTTACACTAGAGCCACATGCATTCCTCATCTGATGAAAGTCTTCTCAGACGTGTTTACTTCTGACTAGGATTTCTAGTTAATTATAATATAATTATTAGAACTTGGATTATTCATTAGTTTTAATTATAGTCATTAACATATTTCATATAAATATAGTTATGCCAAAATATTATGTTGGCCTGATACTGCAAGAGTGGTTTGAGATAGCTGTATCCTGAACTGCTGCATGCAGAAGGGCGGAGAAGAGGAACGTGCCTACGGGTCTTGAGGGAGTTTCACGTGGAGAACCGCATTCCGAGTGCGTGGAGCTCGGTGGTGTGAGCACTTTGCTAGGAGTTAGATGACCCATATTCTCGTTTCAGCGTTATCGTTAATCTGCCATGTGCCTAGAGCAAGCCTGTGAGCTGCATCTGTAACTGATGCATAAAACTGAGCCATCTTTCTCGCACGCTTATCACGAAACTCCAGGAGGTGCTTCATTTATTTTATTTTGTCAATCTCAACTACCCCACTTTGAGATATGTGTTCTTTTCTTCATTTTTTAAGTGAGGAAAGTGCAGCTCAGCGGATGGAAAGGGGACGTTTAGATAACTTGTGCATGTCGGGCCTGGAGGTGCTAAGCCAGGGCAGACACCTTCGCAGACCTCACGGCTGTCGCATCCATTGAGCACATACAGAGACCGCTCTGCAAGGTGCGGTAAAACACCATTAACTCGCCCTCCAGGCTTCTTCACAGAGGCGCAGTTACTAGGATTTCATATATGATCTCTACCTACAGCCATCTCTCTGCCTCTGCCTGGCCCTGTCTATGTCTGTCTCTATCCATTATTTATCCATCCACCTGTTGTCTGTATCTACATCTCTATTTTCTATATCTCCACATGTGTCTATGTATCTATCGTCCGTCGTCTTGTCCATCCTCAGGAAGCAATTGGTTTGACATTGCAATCACTGTCAGGGAAAGGATACCAGTATTAGCAATGCCTACATTACATGATTGGGTTCGGCATCTCCACGATGGGACGCGGATCCCAAGAGCTTTACTGAAATGCCCACTTCGTGTTTCAGCCGGCTGCGCCCTTCCAGGTTAGACAGTGCCTTTTCCCACTGTCCAGACCAAAGCATGACAGTACCTGCTCTCTAACTTCTCTGTGATGGAATTCTGCCTGAAATTAAAGCAAAATGAACTTATCATTCTTCATCACTTCATGTTAGTAAATATTTTCAAAAGTTTGCGATATCCAGCTCTTGTTTCCGTGAGGGGGGATGGGCCTTCTCATGCGCTGCGGGTGAGTAACCTTGAGGAGAAACTCGACGTGACACTCAAGTCCGAAAGTCTGCGTCCCCTTCGCGCCCCAGTTTGACTTTCAGGTCTACATTTTCTTTCCTACTCGTGCGAGTACAAATTCGTGTGTTTATTTCATTATTTATTGCAATATTTAAAAATACTATCCTGGAAGACAACACAATTGTCCATCAAAAATATTATTAAATAATTGATAGTGCATCCATACAGCACTGTGCAATCTACGTAGTTGTTACAAAATTACATTGTATTTGTATGTACTGGCATATAAAGAGCTCAAAGGCATAGCATTAAGTGAAAAACTGCAAGTTGCAAACTTGTATCTAGGGTATACTGAAAGTATGTGCACATGTTTGTTTGTTAACCACAGTTATACGGTGCTTACCATGCTCCAGACACTGGCCTAAAAGATTTACAAATATCAACTCATTTGATTCCCACAATAGTCCTGTGAGGCAGGTGCTATTATTAATCCTTCAGATAAGGAAAGCATGACATGGAAATGTTAAACAGCTTGTCAAAGTTACCTCTCTCTCTCTTTCTCCCCCCCCATTCCTTAACCCTGCCTCTCTGCGTCTCTTTGTCCCCCTTCCTTTCCCTGTCCCCATCTCTGTCGCTGTCGTTTGCACACACATGTATACAATGGTGTCTACAAAAGTAGCAAATTTTCAGACAGTTAACTGGTTAACTTAAGAGAGTGAAAAGAGTTGAGGTAGCAGAAGGAGCCATTTACTTCTTTATATACCTGGAGTTTGCCTAATTTTTAACAAGTATATTTTCAAATACTATTAGTATAACAACCAAGGATATACAAACCAATGAGTGTTTTTTCCTCTATGATGTGGGATACTGGGTCTCGGCTGAGGCATGTCCTGGGCTCTTCCGCAGTCCGATGTAGCTTTGAGAGGTGGAAATTGGGTGCCCCTCTCCTGAAATCCCAACCAGAAACCAGGCAGTATTTGAAACCTTCAGAACAACACACAGATTTTGCCATCTGCTCACCCAGCAGACAATGTGTGTGTCTCTTTCTTCCAATCCTAGATCAGAACCGTAAACTCTTCCAGAGTTTCTCTTCAATTGTCTTCTCTCTGGTCCATACCAAAAGCTGGACTGGGACAAGGAGATTTTAAGAAAGCTAATCCCAGTCACTAGTTCTCCAATCTCTTGGAATTGAAGGAATGATTTTAAAAGTTTTTCAAAAAATAATACACATTCTATAATAATATCTAATCTTGCATTAAAATTCACCAAAACTAAGGTGGGATTACAGAATCTGTATTTTTGGAATATTTCCCAGGTGACACTGAGGGGCAGTAAAACTTAAGAACCAGGTGATGCCTTAAACTGCAGGTGGGGTAGTAAGGTCATAGTTCACGGAAGCTGGCTTTGTCCAAAAGACATATGAGGGAGCAGGTTCAGGGCCTGTGAGGTCAATCTGCAGGGAGAAAAATAACCATGACATGGGAAGACACAGAACAGTTCCCAAATCCTAAGTGAACAGCCTGGCAAGAAGCAGCAGGACGTCAGGGTCCCAACAGTGGCTGGGAGAGTGAGATGAAGTCAGGACATTAAGATGCAAGGCAAGCTCCACACAAAGGATGATCTTCACTGGTGTAGCAAAGGTAACCTTGGACCCGGAGCTCACCTGCAGGACCATGGTAGAGAGTGCAGGGCATTTAACTTCACTCTAGGACCCTCAATGTGATACGAAACACTGTGGCTTAGGACCTCTGTGCTCAGTTCAGGAAGATGGGTGAGGGGCTGGTGGGGAGAGAGATCTTGCTTTTCTCTGCTCTGGTAATGAGTCAGTGTCCTCATCTGTGACTCTTCTGGATGGAGACCCTGAGGATTCCCCACACCTTTACTCCCAAATAAGACTCTCGAATTACCCAGAGCAAGACTGTGCATGTCTGAAAGAGACCCCGAGTCTGGATTTCTTCCTACTGTCATCAGTTGGACCTCATGCCCTGCCAGTGGCTAGAATCCAGCCAAGCCACTGGGTGGACGGCTACGTGGTGGGCAGGGAAGTGAGGCAGGTGCAGAAATTGTCAACTCTCATTTATCTCGTCCATGTCACAGTAGACATAAGTAACTGATCCCCTCTCGGTGCCCTTTCAGCATATCTGAGTTGGCAGGACCTTCACCATGTTTCTTTTTGATACACACTTGAAAAGAAGTGCCAGGGCACTAAATCCACTCAACTCCAAGACAAAAGAGATCATTATTCACAGTGTCTACACCCAGACAAGGCTGTTGAGGTTTCGACCATCGGCAAGGGAGTTGCCAATCCCACCTGCCCCAGGCTTCTGCCCAATATTTATTCTATACAGTAAACCCCCAATTTGCACCAAATCATGGACCTCACCTCCACCTCTCTTGCTGCCTTAATCTTCAAGGCAGTTGATCACCAAAAATAGTCCACAGTCCCCTCTTCTCCAGCCCCCGTTGTAACTGCCCTTGTCTTCTTCTACCAGGAAGAGTGTAGTCATTTCCTAATGTGGCTCCCTCGCTTTGAATCTTTCATTGAAACTCTTAGCCCTGTTGTAATCAGAGTCATATTCTAAAATGCAAACCTTCTTTTGTAAACCCTTTACTTAAAAATCCTTCTATGTAGCATTATTTCTCCTGAAGTAGGTTTTAAACTACTGTTTGTGCTCTACAGAGTTGTAGAAGTCCACTGAAGCATTTGAGGAAGAGGGAGATTGAATGGGGCCGAATTCTAGGCCCCTGACCTGTCCAGCCCTGACCTGTCTGAATTCTAGGGCTCTGCTGGTATTCGTTTTACGCATTTGAATTTAGGCTCAGCTTTTTTTGTTTTTTTGTTTTTTACTGTTTTTTTTTAAACCTGGTTTGCAGAACAAAGTCAAGTTTCCTTAGTTTGGCTCACAGAATTCTGCATGCGTTCTTATCTGTTTAATTTCTGCTGTTTACCATTTTTGCTACCATCTCTATGTCCCTTAAAATGTAACTGTACTTGAATTGTTTCTGTTTTCCTTTGATCTGGAATAATCTGTCCTCTCTTTGCTTTTGTCCATCTAATGTTTTGTATTTTTCTTTACTCTTCAAGAGACATTTCAACCACTGCGGGTCGGAATTCCTGCTGCCCTCCCTCCTCTGCCCGCTCGGCCTCGGGGGCTCACTCAGCCCCTTTCCTGTCCCTCTTTTTATGCATCTGTCACACTGGACCACACTGACCTAGAAATTCTCAAGGGCAAGCACCAGGCCTTGCTGCCATGTGCATTTTTGGGGGGCTCCCCAGGAAACTGACTCTGAGATGAGGGTTAGGTACAAGCTGTTGCTAGGGAGCTCCCTTGGGGACCACTCCTGTGAAAGGGAAGGTGGGGGTCGAGTAGAATTGGGAAGAGGAGGAAGTCCCATGTGACGCGGACCCAAGGACAACTCCCTATTCTGCGGTGACTCTGGAACCAGAATGGTCAGTGAGAATTGTCCCAAATTGGAAAGAGATGGCCAGGCCTTTACACCCCTGCCATTTGGAGAGAGGGAGTGGCTTTGGGCAGGAGGACCAGTGATGAGATTCTCAGCACGTGAGACGAGCGGTTCTTCCCTGAAGGGGGGATCCAGGCAGCGCATCAGTGTCCACCACACTCTGCCTAATGCCAGTCAAGTCCGAGGTTTAAGTAGATGACTGACGAGCCGTTAGCATGGAGTGGCACAGGATGGGAGAGACATGCTGCACGCTCATGGAAAGTTCATAAACATGGCTCATGATTAAACAGAAACACCAATTAAAATATTATAAACAGGATATAAGAGGTAGTGCAGTGATGGACAGCAACACAGTGGCTAGAGCACAGGAAGGAGACCCCGGGAAAGGGGAAGAGCACACACTGCCCCCACCTCTTCCTGGTCCTCTAGTGCAGCGGCCGTTTGGCCCTGTGAGCTGCAACGTGCCCTCCGTGGAAGTAACATGAAAATGAGGTGCTGTCCAAGGGTTCTGTGTGTGGATAGGTGTTAGTACACCCCCCAAAGGTTCTGGGCTCTCCTCTCAATTCTCTCATCCCCTCCCCAGTCAGGAGGCCACAGGTGGGGGGAAGAGACTTGGAAAGAGGTGACAGAGGAACAGGACTAGAGGGTGTGGGGTGGTGACATCAGTCCCCATCAAAGCAGAGTCCCACACTCCACGTTCCCAGATGAAGAGTCTCTGTGGTGTATTTGGATATCTGCTAAACCCTGCTACAAAGTCAAACCTCCTTAGCAAGGCAGCTTTAGTCTTCTGAATATTATTTGTCGGTAGGAAATGGCCCTATTTGTGAACATCTGATTGCTTAGAGGGGTTCTCATTTACAGACCACTAACAAGATTAAAGTGCTAATTTAAAAAGTACTTAGCCTAGATATTTAAGCAGCACCAGCCTCGTGAGTGTATAACTGCTGCTTCTATATCCGTTGCCATACAGGAGCCATTTCATTCTCTTGCACGGAAGCGGATCAGATAAATCACATTAGCTCGGTGTACACAGTGAGCAGCAGCAGCTTCCTCAGAACTGAAAGCTGAATAACCTGCTGGGGCCTGACTTCCCTCGTCGCGTATCTGTCTTCAGACGCGATACCTATTTAAAGCTGTTGATAACACTCCCGGAGCACTCCGAGCCCTTGTCCTCAGCCGTAATGCTCAGTTCCGCCAATGCTATGGAATTTAAACATTTTTGATACAGTCTATTAAAAAGAGGGATTGTAGCTAATTCAAATGCAGCAACTTCTAATAAAAAAATGTAAAAAGTCAGTAAAATCACATGCTGCATTTGCAAAGGCAGTCAGGTAGAAATCACACAAAGACGCTCTCTGTTCTGTCACTAAATTATCTGTACCAGGCAGGCAGAACTGATAAGAGAATTCATTTTATACACCCTTCAGGAATGGAACAGGAGTAGATTGCATGATCTCCCAAAATAGAAGGGAAGTTCAAATTATGAAGGGGAAAAAGCTCCTGTATACTTTAAGATGCAGCCATTTGAAATTCTGCTTTAAATAGCTGCAAAGGCCTTCCTGCAGCACCAGCGGAGTAGTGACCTGTTTGCACACAGCCTCACTCCCTCCTCAAGATAAACTGCCAGGCTGCACCGAGCACCATCCTTTCGGGAGATGAGTAGGGTGAAATTGTGCAGGAAACCAAAAGGAACCTAAGATTATTTTATGTAGGATCATATTTTGCAACATGGTATTTCAGGATAGTTTACCTATATTTATTAATTGATTAAATGGTTTAAGAATCTTATTCACTTCCATAGGTTGAGATCAAATTTAATAATGAGTAAATAGAAAAGCTGCTATTTTTTTATACTGTTTCCAAATTCATTTTCTTGTCATATCTGAAAACAGGAAAGTAGAGGAAAAGGGACCAAAAAACACTAGAGAAAATTGACAGAAGATTTTGATAAATAAAATAAAAGTGTCCCAAGGTAACAGATTGAAGATGGGGGGTGTCACTGTGTGCAGATTATAGAAAGTTGGAAATATAATGAATACAGATCAAACTGTGTTCATGGAAAAGAGGAAAAACAATGAATTGAGTATTGAATTTGCCACTCACGAGCTCTGTGACCTGCAGAAATCTTTTCGACCTTTTGGTCTCAACCTTCCCCATTTATAAAATCATAATAATATCTATCTCCTAGGCGTATTAAATGAGATATAGATAGCATCTTGTTTAGTGTCTCAAATATTGTGATAAAAGCTGTAGCTAGTGCAAGCAGAAGTGGAAGTCAATGTGGTAAATGATGCCATGACAACAGTGGTCATACATTTTAAGCAATATTTAATTATTGTTGAATAAGTTGACCAATGTCCTAAGTACATTACACATATAATTGTGCAATATCATGATCGTAAAATTATTTGAAAAGGAATGACATTAATTATAATGTCCATTAAATAAGAGAAAACATAAGAAGTAAAATCTTTTCTTTGAACGATTTCCAAAGGACCATTGTAAAACCCAATGTAAAAATCATGGAAAGGGTTTTGGAGACAAAAATGTAACAAAATCAACAACCGTTGATTCCTCCACTTGTTCACTCAAGTTAATTAGATAGACTCACTTCACTGTAGACAGCATTGTCTTGCGGGGAAGGAAGAACATAGATAACTTAAAATAAAGGGCTGTGAGTGCTCTAGTCAAATGCTACAAGGTGATAGGGAGAAGCTGTTAACCTGGCTTAGGTGGTAGGGGGCAAAAGGAGGTGACTTTTGAACAAAATCTCAAAGGAGGACATTCAGACATAGGCCACGGCTCTTGCTAAGGCACAGAGTTGGGAGAGAGGCCAAGTCTGGGAGAGATTTAGCTGTATGCTATGCTGTGGTGCGAATGCAGTGGAAAGAGGCAGAGAGAGATGGAGAGTGAAGTCATAATCAAGAGAGTCCTGCTTAAGAGAGGGAAACTCATTCTGAAGACAACTGAAAACCAAGGAGTGACTCAACATGTTGCACGAAGAATGGACGAAATTCCAGTTTCCATCTGGCATGGAAGGAGTCTGGAAGCCACCATTTCATCCTAACAACAGGTAAAAAGTTGAACAGACTAAAAAATCAACAACTCTTACATCTCTAAGGAAAGTGAGGTCATAGGGCAAACTGCCGCCCTCTCAATTGGACAAAAAGATAAGCACATAGAGAATCAGAATTTACCAGGGCAAAAACCCATAAGCAGAGACTTCCTTGGGGAACCACTGCCAAGGTGGGAAAATCTAAAGTACAATTGACAAATTGCTGGAGGCTCAAGGTGGACAATTGTGAAAGTCAAAAACTCCAGGGGAAACCCATGTCATAGGGGTGTTTCCATATTTTTGCAAAGTTTACCCCCAGGAGTTTGACTGGATTCTCATGGTAAATATCATAGAAAAATCCCCTTGAGCCTCTAGTAGGGGGAGGGGAATAGCAGCCACTTTAAAGTACACCAGAGCATTCTGATCTTTTTCACAGGGTCTTCCTTCAGGAGAAACTGTTTAGCATGAGCCTAACCTGCTGGAGTTTTTTAGATCCCAATCAACCTAGAGGAAAGGAAACATCACCTCCATGCTTATCTAATCTTCTACATGGAGGAAGGGAATCTTCCAAATCCAGCCTCACTATCCATTCTGTACCACCCAAGGGAGTGAAAAAAAATGAGAAGTACTTGTGAAGTTCAAAGTCCAGAGGCACAAATTCGTTGAAAGATTGAGATCTAATTATGGGGCTATATAATGCTTTCTTTCCCCGTAGAACTTACCACCACAGTACTAAAGGCCTCTATACAGAAATTTCTTTTACCTGACATATCAAGTATGACTACTAAGAAAAAGTTACATGACACATTGTCTTAGTTCATTTATTGTTGCTATAACAGAACATCTGAAGTTGGATGATTTTTTTTTAAAAGAGGTTATTTGGCTTATGATTCTGGTGGCTGAAAAGTTTGAGATCAGGCAGCCACATTTGATGAGGGCTTCAGGTTGTTTCAACTGCTGGTGAGAAGTGGAAGGGGATCAGGCGTGTGCAAAGAGATCACATGGTGAAAGAGAAAGCAGGAGAGAGAAACCAAGGAATCCAGAGTCTTTTAAACAACCTGCTCTTTTGAGAACCAACCCTTTTCTTCGAGAGTGAGAACTCACTCACGCCCAGGGAAGGCACTGACCTATTCATGAGGGGTCTACTCCCATGACTCAAACATCTCTCACTAGGCCCCACCTCTGACATTTCCTTATTGGTGACCAAATTTCAACATGAGTTTTGGTGGGGACAAACCACATCAAAACCAAAGCACATACTAAAAGCAAAAACAGTTTGAAGAGACAGAGCAAGCACTAAAATCAGACTCAGATATGGAAGAGATGTTGAAATTCTCAGTATGAGAATTTAAAACACTTGTGATTAATATTCCAAGGGCTCTAATGGATAAAGTAGCCATCATGCAAGAATATTTGGACAATGTAAACAGAGATATGGAAATTCTAAGAAAGAACCAAAAAGAAATGCTAGAGATCAAAAACACTGTTACAGAAAGGAAGAATGCCTTTGATGTGTTTATTAGGTGACTGGACATGACTGAACAATCAATCCCTGAACTTGATGATACGACAACAGAATCTTCCAGTACTGAAAGCAAAGAGAAAAAGGACATAAAAACAAAAAAAGCCTCAAACAGAACATAATAATCAAAACTGCGAGACAACTACAAAAGGTGTTAAATATCCATGTTGGGAATACCATAAAGAGAAAGAAGAGAGAACAGGACAGAGAAATTTTTGAAGCAGTGATGACTATTTTCCCCAAGATAATGTTAGACACCAAAAAACAGATTCAGAAGCTCAGAGAACATCAAACAGGATAAATGCAAAAACAAAAAGTATAAAAACAAAACAAAACAAAAAAACACACACAAAAAAACAAACCAAAAAAACCACTTATGGATATCATAGTCAAATTTCAGAAACTCAATGGTAAATGGCAATTTCTGAAAAATTCCAGACATAAGAAATCAGTTTAACTATAGAGAGCAAAGATAAATATTGCATTCAACTTCTCAGAAATCATGTAAGTAGAAAAAGAGTAGAGTGGAATATTTAAAGTGTTTAAGGGAAAAAAAACAAACACCAACCTAGAAGTTTGTATCCTGTTAAATTATCCTTCAAGAGTGAAGTAGAAATAAAGGTTCTTTAAGACAAAAAAAAACTGAAGAAACTTCTTGCTAATAGACCTGCTTTGCAAGAAATGTTAAAATGAATTCATTAAAGACAAGAGAGATGATGTAGGTCAGACACTCAGATGTACATTGAAAAAAGAAAAAGCACTGAAGAAGGAATAAGTGAAGATAAAATAAAAAGTTTTATTTTTTTATATTCTCAATTGACCTAACAGATAACAGTTTGTCCAAAATAATAACAGCAATAATATATTTGGTTATAAATAAAATGCTCAATTAAAACTACAAAGACAGAAAAAGAATGAAAGACAAAAAAAGAAAAAAATTAATAATGAGGACAATAAATAGAAAATATTACAAATATGGTAGGTTAATTCAACTCTAGCAGTAATCATTTTAAACATCTGTGGTCTAACTACCAAAAGTCAGAGATTGTTAGGATGTATCAAAAAACAAGACCTAACTATATGTTGTCTACAAGAAACCTACTTTAAATACAAAGACAGAGAGATTATAAGGAAATGCTTAGAGAAAGGCATACCTAATCACAAAGGAGTGAAAGTATTTAAATTAATTCAGATAGGACAGACTTCAGAGCAAGGAAATTTATCAAGTATGGAGGGGAATTATATAAAAAAGGGGTCAATTCGCCAAGAAGACATAACAATCCTCCACATGTATGGGCCTAAAAACAGAGTGTCAAAATATTTGAGGCAAAAACTGGTAAAACTGCAAGAAGAAATAAATGAATCAACTATTATAGTTGGAGGATTCAACATCCCTCTATAAGAAATGGGCAAAAACAGCAGTGAGAGAACCAGTAAAGCCATAGGTGAACTCAACAACACCATCAATGTACTAAATATACTTGACATCTTTAGACTACTTCATCCAATGGCAGAATACACATTCTCAAGCTCACATGGAATATTAACAAAACAGAACACATTCTGGGCTACAAAACACAGATTATTTAAAATAATAGAAATTTGAAATACTTTCTTGCCTGTCAGGGACAGCGTATAAGTGAGAGCCTGCTCAATAACAACTGTGTCTGCAATAAGTGTTACTGCCACTGTTACTCAGTTGTCCCTCTGGGAGAATATTAAGTAACAGATTTATGCAATAATCTCTTCCTATGAGCATGACCCCAAGTCTGAAGCAAAATGGGTGCAGATCTGGGAGGGAATTGAGAAAGAGAGGAAAGAGAGCAGTGATCTGGGTGTGAGAATATCTGAGGGTCTGAAAGCATGAATGAGCACGTCACCTGCCTCTCTGAGCTTCACTTTATCACCTACAAAGTGGGGAGGATGCCTTTTCCAATCCAGCTGTTCCATGTGGAGCAGCTTGCCCTTGTTTAAGCAATAATGCATACAGGCATCATTGCTGCTATACTACGATTCTGGACTCAAAATTTTGCCTCTGCCTTTTCCTGGACACCTTTTCTTCATTCCTCACTCTTAATTAAACCAAAACATTTCAGGAAGTCTTCCATGATACCAACACTTTAAATCCTTCACTGCCCAGGCAGTGAGTGAGGTGAGGTGTTGCATTGTTCATTGCCAAATACCAATTGCGCAGGAGAAGAAATATCATTAGGACAGCAAACATTATTACAAATAAATTTTTCTTTGAAAAAGAAATGACTTTATGCTGATCCATTCCCCATAAGCATCAAAGTCTGAGCCAGGAAGAAGCCCTCAGCCATGTTTTCAGGTGGTTAAAGCACATTCCTTCCCCTGCAGCAGGAACGTGGTGAAAAAGGAAAAACAAAAGCAATATAGAATATAGATTTCCATAATTAAAGACAGATCCCCAAATGCTGATGCTAGGCATGAATTATGAGCAGAAATAGTAAGTATGAAAACAACAATGCTTAAGATATCTGTTTGGTGGTAACCAAATGTACAACTACCTTTTGCAGTTATCATTTGATGAATACCTTACAGATTGACACATTGGGATGAAGTGTTCTCATGACTATCTTTAGGCCAAGGTGATTTCACAGGATGCCAACCTATTTTCTCCAGCTCTATCCTACTCAAGCATTGGAGCATTTGTGCTTTCATTTTTGGGGGGCGGGGACGGGAGCGATTATAGCTGCCTGCTATTCTGCAGTGAGAGAGGCTTTTGAAAACATTCACTGCTTTCTATGCCAGTACTAGGAAAACTCCGGTGTGGAAGGTTGCCGTTCTAATGAACTCTCCAGGGATTTACAGCCTCGAGTTACTATCATGAGAGTGCATCTTCCAATGAGTAGTCCACAGGAGACTCATTGGGCTAAAGAGTTCTGTATTTGAATATTGTGTCCGAAATTTACAACAAAATCTGAAGAACTATTTGA
The DNA here is from genome assembly GCA_963575035.1 of Avahi laniger. NCBI lineage: Eukaryota > Metazoa > Chordata > Mammalia > Primates > Indriidae > Avahi > Avahi laniger. Next base: position 74,859 of record CAUYSK010090249.1, on the reverse strand, counting down.
GAAATTGTGTAGAGAACTTCTCAATAGTAATGCAAATCCAACTTTTGTTATCAAAGAGACTTCCCAACAAATAGAGAAAAATGAGCCAAAGATATCCAAACCAGTCGACATGATGGAAAGGTTAAGTGTAATTTATTTTTGTTCTTAAATGCTCACATTTATGATAATCAAAATAACATACAGTAGTATATAATTTGCAAAAGCATTCACATATTATCTCAAAAGTAAACATTTACTGCCTCATTTGATATACTATGTCTGCTTAAGAAGGTCTTGCAAATGAATTCTTCACTGGGGGGCCACTGTGGGTCTTCCATTGAGTGTTTGAGTACAAGGAAATCTGATGCTGAACGCCAAGTGCAAAGTTCTCATCAGCACGCACTGCATGTTGCCAGATGTGTTGCTCTGGCCAGGCCGTGGCCCTCTCCCTGGATGTGGATTCCTCCCTGTGTAGAAGGAAGGAGCTAGCATGGCTGATGTCAAAAGCCTTGGGAGCTTCCCCAGGATGAAGTGATGCAACGGATCTGCCGCGCGGTGAGCCACCCTTAGCAGGACCTGCGTCTGGCCGCGAGGGGCCATCTTTGCACACAGTCGTCCCTGTCCGGGGGAGAGCAAGTGAAAGGCATTGACCCTCCCAGACTGACAGCCTGTCCGCAAGTTCGGAGGCACCACCCTTAGCCAAGCGCTGTGACCTTGAGCCGGTCAGGCCCTTCGGCTTCCCAAGCCTCCCTTGTCCATCTGGCCGTGGAGATAAGAAGCCATGCCAGAGCCGCGTGTCGTGTGGAATAAGCAAGATAATGTGTGTCATTCCAGGGCACAGGCGCCGGCCCCCAGCACGAGCCTGGAAAATGAAAATTCTTCCATTCAGGGTCCCAGGGGGTAGAAACTGAGACAATATAACAATAAAGCAGGGAGGGTGGAGGAAAGATGGATTGTCATTCTTTAAATAAAACCAGAGAGCGAGGTGTGAGAAAAATAGAGGAATGCAGAGAGTATGAGAGAGTGGAATAGCTGCAGGCACTTGGAATAGTGCTGAAAGATTCTCATAAGTAAAAGCTTCTTTTAAAATATTGGAGTTCCTCCATATGGGAAGCTTGGGGAGAGAAGAGAAAAAATTAAATTAAAGCATTTGAAAGTATATTATAGTTTTATCTCTTTGGCTCTGTGATTTCAGAAATAATATAATCCTATGGAAAACACGCTGCCAGAGGATTTTGTAGAGTGGCGCCCCGACAGAATGGGACTGAATGATGTCAAAAAAGCTTATATAACAGTTTTGTTTTATTCATTTACATAAATCACATTTACCGTAGGTGTTTTATTCAAAATAAAGTTTGGGAAAAATAAATTGAACAGATGAACCTAGGCAAACCTGGTGATTTTTTCATGAGTAGTGTTTGATGATAAAGGCATAAAAGCATAATGTGGTATCATTTCACCAAGGCACAATATGGATCACCCATATGGAGCAGAAGTTGATAATACTGCAAAGAAGCAAAAATAAACAGAACAGATGTACTTGTAAAATCAAAGTCTGCACCCACCCCTGAGTACCTGCCTTGTACTGGAGAAGTTTCTACAAAAACTCAAAACTGGCTTCAAGTCCCCTCCCCACAGAGACTCTTCGGGAAGCCAGAGACGAAATCTTACGTGACCAAACAGAAACAGGGGAAGGTTCTCTAAAGCAGCAAGAGTTTCACAAGAGGGGCTGACCCGGAACATGTTGGACCTCCACAGAAAAGCCCACCACGGACAGCACCTCGGTTGTCGGCATCAGCAGGCACGGGTTCCAGCCCTGGGTCCTCCTGTTCTGGGTGAGTCCTGGGGAATCCCAGTCTCCAAGCGTTGCTTCATCAGGGTGAAGGGACAGGCTGTTACCTACTCACAGGGACACTACGAGGCTTACCCAAGAGAGTACAAAGGAGGAAAAAAAGAAGCGAAGTAAAAAGTACGAGAGAGGCAGAATTTTGCCTACCGTGGCTTTGTTTAGGGCCCTTTCTGAGGGACGTGTCAGGGGAGATGTGACATAAACTGTTCTCACTTTCACAAGGAGGTAAGACCGTTGGGAAGCCCAAGTCCCATGAAGATTCCATATAGAATCATAAGATGCCTGAGAGCCAGTCACCTTAGACTGCTCTGCTAATGCTATTAATAATGTGTACATGGGACCTTACAATTCCCAAGGCGATTCCTCACATATGATTTCTTTTGACTCGACCCAAGGCTGTGGGATGGACAAAGGGGAGAACAATCTGCATTTCACAGATCAGCAGACTGTCGCTCAGACAGGGACTGGGGACAGCCAGGACTGGCACCCACGTGTTTCACGACGCCATGCCACTTGTCACTCACACATTCACAGACGCGCTTATCGTAGGAGAGGATTTTGTATCTCATCAGCCATAAAATATTGAGCCTGTGTCTGAAGGCTTGGCTGTCTTGCGAATGCACGAGGCTCCAGTAGTTGGTATTTAGCTGAGAGTATATGAAATCACATTTGTCATGTGTAAAGTGTAGAGCTCGCTGCAAACTGTAAAGTGCTAATATGCATATACAGTGTTATCTTTTCATCACCACTTTCCAATCCGACAGCAGAAGAATATCTACTGCTAGCAGGGAAGCCTCAGACCCTCTCCCTGTGATTGCAGAAACATCAAGGCCCATCCTCTGCTGTCAGCCGAGCTCTTTGGAGACCTCCGCTTTGTCTTGCCTGCCCATCTTGGGAGAGCGTGTGTACCACGCCGCTTCTTGGAGAAAGCCCATAATCTGGTCGAGTTACCTGAGTGCTGGGAAGTCCCTTTGCATATTTTACAATGGGGTTTGGAAATTCTTTTCCCCACAAAGAATCCATGGCTGCCTATTTCAGAAAGAAGGAGGCAGATGTGATTTCAGCCGTCCAGAAACACAATTTAAGGAAGCCAGGACCAAGGGAAAACTGGAATGCGGAAGGGAAATTCTCTTCTCTGCCCATAGTAAGCATGTCCACGTGGTCAGCAGCTGGACGGCACCGTGCGTGGCCCCCAATGTCATCAAGTAACACCCATCTGCTGGGTTCCCAAAACAGCCAGGAAAAAATAGCGTCCCACGTCCCACGCACTCCAGCTGTCCTCGGCATCCAGTGCTCAGTGATTTTTTTTTTTCTAAAAATAAAATGAAATAAAATCATCACTTTTCCAATCAAGAGAGCACTTTTTAAAGGAACAATTATGTGAGACGTTGTTCTAAATCTACCTGCAGGTCTGTGAAGGCCACTGCGGAAGTCATCCCCTGCTCAGAGATGGACACCCTGTGACAATGGAGCAGCAGAGCCGCTGCTGGAAATACCTGCTCCCGAGTGCCCGTCTGGAGGAAGGGATTTGGTGTCTGAGTTCCCCTGGGCCACAGCGCTGAGCTGTCGAGCACTGTCAGGCCCTGGGAATCGGTCACATCTTGGGTCACATCCTGGGCTCGGTTATTTCTAATCAGATCCCCAGTGCATCCCTTTGTGGAGTGTGGACATATGTCAATTTCAAGAATAGAACTGGCAGATATTTGCAGACATGCAGCTTTTGGGTCTGCCAGCATTATCTTCAGTCAAATTCAACTTCAGAGGAAACACAAATCAAGCAAACACTTCCCCTTGGACTTCAAGTTTTAGAGCAGAAATTCCAAAAACAGTCTGGTCGTTGAAAGAGGAGGAAGGAGTCTGATCACCTCTCCTGGCCAGGAGAGCCAGCCCTACCACCCTCCCTCAGGCCGCTGTCACCCAGAGGCACTGCATGGCGGGTGGTGCCCCAGGTACGACATGCCATGGAATGACACCCCAGGTGCATGCCAAGTAGATCCCTGGTCATTATTCAGTCCTGCCAGTTAATCCTTTGTTTAAAGTCAGCAGCACTGCAGAAACTCCTCTCTTGGCAATTACTCGATTTTATTGCAATTATATAAAATGCATTCGTCTCTTCCACCTGAACATCCATTTTTTATTTATTTGAGAAACGCTTATATGGCATTTGTCATGTACTTGCCATTCTTCAAAGTGCTGTGCATGAATGAGCTCATTGAATCCTCCTAGCAGCCAGTGATTTAGTGATGGCTGCTGTGCCTTTCTACAGATGTGGTAACTAAGGCCGGCAGAAAGAAAGCACACAGCCCAAAGTCACTGAGTGGGTGGGTGGCAGTGTCAGCACCCAGCCCCAAACAGTCTGGCTCCATCAAACTATCCATTTTTCCACTACAAGCATCTTGAGGGCAGGGAATCATCCCACACTTTTCATGTATCCATTGCCTACCCCTCGTCAATTCAGTAAGTTATACTGACCAAAATATGGGTGACAAGGAAACTGATGCAGGTAGGTGATAATATATACATATAGGTTTGCATAGAGGTCACCATGAGGACAGGTCCAGAAAGGACACTTTACGCCGATCGATTATTTCAGCGTAGTGAGACATGGCACGGAAACACTGTGGAATAAGTCAGGCAGACATCATCAAATCCACTTTACAGATGAATAAATTGAGTTCTATGGATTAGATATAAAAAAACGGATCTGATAACAAAATGGTTATGCAAACTCGTATTTCAGGAAGATAAAATTTCACATGTAATTTCTTGGGTCAAAAGAAAATAGGTGATTACAAAAGCAGCAAGCATTTGATTCATTTCTGGAGGACAAGAGCAGGTTTAAGAATCTCTGTCCAGAGAATTTCTGAGAGTAGAAAACCTAGAAGCATGTAAGTTGAACTGGTGATATAGAAGAGAGGTGGCCGGGGCATTGTCTTATCCTAGATAAGGAAAGAAGAACTGGATTTAGTCATGGTCAGAAGCAAAGGCACTGTCATGAAGCCAGCGGCTCACACTAACGAACAGGCTTCTCAAAGGAGGCAGGAAAGTGGACCTGGGCAGGGCCCAGACAGAGAACATGGCGCCTAATGATTCTGAGTTGCCCAAATGCTGCATGGCCAGCTACTGGCCAGGTCCCTGCACAGCAAGTATTACAGTTTTCTGTTGAGTCTTTGCTTTCATAAGAGCAAGGCGGAGCGTCTTCAACCCTACCTAAACTACCGCAGTCTTGTCCTACAGCCTAGAGGGAAAACAGGAAGACTCACTGCATTCACAGTTCTTGACTCCCAAAGCCATAGGCAGCCCTTTCTCATTTTGAATGTTTAAATGTTTCCCTTGATATAGAGCGAGGACAGATTAAAACTTTGACAGAAGCTGAGAATGATCATCTTGCAAACTGACTTAACTAGAAAAGCTTGTCCAGGGGGATGAACATAGCACCTCAAAACATGGATTATTAACAATACAGGGATCACACCATTTTCCTGTAGCTCTAAGGAGACATTGTTTAGATCAAATATGATAAAGTTTTGATAGCACTTTATAAGCTATGAAGTGTTATAAGAATGCAATGAATTAGAGCAATTTCTTTCAAGAGTTTCCCTCTGCAAATTGATCAAATGTGGAACAGAAACTAAAATACTGATGAATCTAGAAAAGCCTTCCTGGATACTAAGTGGAAATGTGTTGATCACCTAGAGGTCTGTGGAGGATTTGGTGGAAAATAAAACTTGAGAAAGGACCTTCCGTCCTTAACAAATTACCAAACCCATACAGACAAATATATCTGCAACACCCTTAAATAAAGGGGACACATGCAACCTCAATTAGATACTTATAAACTGGCTTTCATTGATACGGAGCAAAAGATTGCAATCGTAGAAGCTTCATCTTTAGACCCTGGAACAGAAACACATGACTTGCTTCAGGGTTTAACTGAAGCAGCCATTCTGCATATTTCAACAATACCTTGAAGTTTAAAAACCTCTGATATTTGCATATAGCTGCATTAATAGACTATTTGCTGTAATGGCAGGAATTATTGTCATCCATATGTGACGAGCTCTCAGTGTTCAGTTTACGTGCATTTTAACTGGGGAGCCTCCCCAGACAGTGCTGCAGGACGGACGTGGCCACCCTGGCAAATGAGCCTGAGCACCGTCCTGGACAACTGCTGTGCCCCTTGGCCAACTGGGCAAGGTACGCAAGGATGAGGTGGTTACTCTCCAAGAAGCCTCAACTCTGATTAAAATGTTGACTTATTCCCAAATATTCCAGTTCCCTGGACTAGGTGGGTGGTAAAGGATAACAGGTGGGGAAGCGCATCTTCTGCAGGCCCCTGAGAGTCAAACAGGGCTCTGATGAAGAGAGGGCAGGTTATGCACGGTCTTGGTCACGTGCAGCTGATCCCTGGAGTCTAGGAACAGGCGTACACCTTGCAGGGAACAGCAGCTGACACAGGAAAAGGGGGTGACTTCCTGAGTCCTTGTTCTCCACACCCTTCTGCTCTAGAAAGACAGCAGAGCTGGGCCTTCCGCCTCAGTGCTCACGAAGGCCTCTCCTCACATGTTTTTCGGTCTCTCTGTCTCTCTCTCTCTCTGATGCTGCTTTTTAAATCTTAGGACATTTTAGTAAGGATTACTTCACAGGGATGTATTCATCCAAATGGCTCCTGTGATATCTTCAGATCCAATATTTTGTCACTCTATAATTTTATTTTTCCTTTGGAAGTATTTTAATGAAGACGCAAATCTAAAATTACTCAAGTCTCAATTATCATGAGACTGCTAGAAAAAAAAATACAATTCCACCATGGACAATAAAAACAAGTTCTTTTAAAGATGTTTAAGTATAAATGAATGTTTTACAAAATTCCTGTCAAGATGAATCTTATTTCTTATTTTACTTATTAATCCAGAAGAGGGGGTGCACTGCGTCATTTGCAAGTTTATAGACAATACCAAAAAAGCTATTGACTGGAAGGGCGTCAAGCTGAAGGGGTAGGCTGGTTTGAGGGGTGGGAAGTGGCAGATGAGCCTCAGTGCGGGTGAGTGTGAGGCCACCCAGGATGGGGAAAAGTAGCTATGAAACGACTCCCTCCCAGCTATCAGACTCGTGACATGGGACAGACAATTTCAGGTTGTCGGGAATTATGATCCAAATGTAGAAATATTAGGACCCCATTAATAACGTTTTATTATTTACAAAAATGCTGTGTGTGGGTGTTTATACACATACATTAAGTAGTCCTACTAAACTTTACGTCTGCATGATAGGAGACGCGGTGAGGTTCACGCTGTGGTTACCGGTACACGGCTATTCAAGAATGAAACATTGGACATTCTTCTTGATCTCAAGCAAGGTAGACTCCGGAAGGGAAGTCGTACACAGGGCCCTGACAGTACAGTCTTTCCCGTGCTGTTTTGAACAAACATGCTGACTGCTACACACAGCAGAAATCCTTCAGAAAGTACACAGTAGAAAAATATTACATAAAACAGGCCTTTGAAACTCCACTTTGCATCAACCTTACAAACGTTGTTGTAAATGTTAAACATTCTATTACATGATGTCCTCTTTAGGATTTTAGTACTATATATAGATTTGTTTCTTGTGGATATAAAAGTGAGAACATTTTCCTTTTTTATTTTTATGTATCTGTGAATTTTATAACTGCTCTTTTTTTCCTCTCTGTTGATCTCTAGGAAGTAAAGAGTCAATTTTGCAACCCACGCATAGCAAGTCTGGGGGACCTTATAGAAAAAGTAAGGATGCTTCGTCACAGATTCCATTAGTTTGGTCTGGTTTGAACCGACAGCGCGCAGCTCACAGCGGTGCGAAAGCCATGGCGTCAGCTCCACGGACGGCGCCCGTCCAGCCTCCGCCTGGCCGCGCAGAACCCTCACGCGGTCCGATCTGGCCCCATTCTCGGCCGTGTCCTCTGACGTTCAGTTCTGCTCCTGTCCACTCTCTGCACACAGCACCCTCGGTTTTCCTGCCTTGGATCTGTAAGTTTTGAGACATCCGGTTCCTCTCACCTTTCAGCATTTTCGGCTCTCGGGTGACAGGCCTGGCCCGGCCACACAGAAGGGGATGTTTGCTCAGGTGAGACCAGGAGCAGCTTCCTGAAGTTCCTCGAGTTGTCCCTGTAAACCGAACCACGTAACATGGTTCTGTTTCAATGGGGGCCAGTTTAACTTCTTAAATAACGGTCAGGCACAACTTGTGATATGTAATTATTCAAAGAAAACATTTTTCACTGGGATCTGGAGCCAAACACTTTGGGACAAACATTTATTTCTTTAATACACTATTCATGGTACACACTATTACTTACACTATTCATGGCGATCACAAGGGTTTCCTTGAGCCTTGCATGCGTTTTCTGGAGAGAATGTATCGCTGCAAAGGAAAGATCTTTCAAGAAAATGATAGAGTCAACGTTATAATATGAACAAACTTTTCTATAACTTTCTCTCTCTATTACATCGTCTATCACTGATGTTTTTTCCACTTAACATTGGACATTCAAAATGATTTTTCAAATGAACTTTATACATATTTAGCTTTGACATTTCCTTATCAGAGTAAAGGTAAGTTGTTGTTAGTTGTTTTTTTTTTTCTTTTTAAATCGGGGTATATCTCAATATCTGGCCCACTTTATTTGTACACTAAATGTGTATTTAAAAACTGAATTTGAGTGCAATCACCTTGAATGTTTTGCTTTACAACTTCCAGTTTTCTGGAGATAGGCAATTCCATTATCTATACTTGCTGACTAAGCAATATAAGAGGAACATTTTGGGTCTAAAATCAGGGAAATGAAGAATCTGCAATAAAATGATCAATAGTATTATATATTATTATATTATATATAGATAAAATTAGACGGTGTTATTCAAAGTCAAGAAGACTCCTTGGATTTTATCTAATCCAAATACTTTATAGGGAAGGAAGCTAAGTGACTTTTTCTGAGTCACATGACTAATCCACGGCCAGTCGGAGCTCCCAGATCAGAAATCCAGCCCTTCTTGTCTGTGACTCCTGGCACAGAACTCTTTTCTCGAGAGCATCCATAGATTCTCATTTGGGGTTACCCATCCCTTTCTCCAGAAATGAATTTTAAAATCAACCTTGGCATTACTGACTCCAGTGATGTGTTTCCACACGGAGGAGTTCACCTGCTCTTTGAGTTTCCAGACTCGTTGAACTAGTTTCTTTCTCCAGAAGGTCACTGCACACCATTCTTCATGTCTGATCCCTATAGTAAACAAAATTTGAAGGAAGACTAACCTGACATTTGAAAATGTGACCCTGTCCCTGCCTGTATTCTCTTGAAGGAAAAGTGAGACAGTGTTTCACTCCTGAATGCAGACTGCTTCCTAAGCATGACAACATTCCCAGGTAAGATCATCACAAGGACCTGATAATTTCTCCTTCTTAACAGCTATAACAAAAGTCCCTTCTCTGTCTCTTTACATTGCAGAGTCACTCTTTCTTAGTGCTTAAAACAAAAACCATTTAGTCTGCATCCCTCCTCCTTTTGACTAAACTCTTCCTATTTCTTGAATTCCCTTCTAAGAATCACTTCCTTCTCAGGGATTACTTCATTGCTTCATTTTCTCGGGGAATTACTTGTCTTCATTGGATGCGACAGTGAACAGGTAGCACTAATTTCAAATAAGGTTCTCTCTTCTCCCCAAAGGATCAGATGTGTGACCTAAGATAGGCCCATCCCATTGTCCCATTCTAGACTTCGAAGTCTAAGCCAAATGACACAGAAAGACTGCAGTAGTTCTCTGGGTTCAGCCCAGTGCATTGGTGAGAGAATGTCCATGGCTTACGAGACCTGATATTCCACTATGTCCCAGCTCTCCGGCTGCCCTGTAGGATTAATGGGCTAGGCACTATCTTTCCTCCAATTCCCTTTTGCTTGTTACCTGGTTTAGTGTCTGCTACTTGCCACCAGACAACCAGATAAACTGCTCTAGTCTAGGACCACAGCACCCCTGGTCCAGGGCTACTGCAGCTTCCAAACTGGTTATGTGGCCCCCAGAGCCTCAGTACCACCACTCACATCCTTAAATTTTATCCTTACTGTGACTTTCAGAATGAATTTTCACAATTAAAAATGTGAGGATAATGTTTTGGTGCATTTCTATTGTGCTGGGCATGTCTAAATGGCTTAGTGTACCGCATGTACAGATAGATAGGTAGAGTACACTGAGTCTACATGTAGTCTGTGGCTGAGAGCTCCACACACAGTCACTTAGGTTCTTCCTTTGCCTGTTTTTTCAGTGCAATCTCTCACCTCCTTGCCCCCTCCCAGCTTACTCTAGCCCTGCCAAATTATATGACTTTCTCAATCTATCCTGAGCACTTCTCACACCTCCGTTCATTTGTAAGTGCTATGTCTTCTGCTTAGAATGTGGTTCTCTCCCTTCTTTACTTTAACTTTCAGATAAGATGTCCTCTTTTCCCTTTTGAGGGTTAGAGCCTTTCCTCTGGGCTCCAAATGCAAATTGCTGTTCCCTCTGACCTCACACTCGTCACATGTGATTATAGTTCACTGCACATGGCCCTGATGCGGGTCCAAGCTACGTATCCCCACAGCCCTTCTGCATCTCGGAAACGCTTGGCAAACCACGAAGTGAATGTAAAGGAAGAAGCACAAATGTTCCTTGGTCAGTAGCTGTAACATACTGTGGCTTGTGACCTTTTAAGGGAATCATTTGCTATGGCAACATTCCCTTTTATCTATATTTTAATGAAATACATAGATTTACATTTATTTTCTCTCAGGGCACTAGTTCTGCCACATTAAACAATTCTATACTATTTGGACATTTTCATTTTAAAATTGAGTGTCTGGAGGTGATAAAACTGAAGAAACACATTTACAAATGAGAACAGTCTCCTCTACGCTGATTGCTCACCGGGTCCGTTTCAGCGTCCCTCCCCAAAGCTGTTTTCTTAAATACAAAGGCGCCTTTCTATTCAATATTAATAAAACAGAGAGTTTTTTAAGTAAACAAAAAGTGAGATTTTGCTGTTTTGGAAATAGTCTAGTAATAGTAAAAAATATAAGCCAAGGCAGGTGTAATTTAGGCAAAAATGATTTTCCACATTTTTTGCTTATATGTGACACGGTTTACAACATAACTAAAAAATATATATATCTTTCCTTTTTCAGCTATTAAACCAGGTTTCTGTAAATTACCTCAAAAATAATATATTAATTTCTACCAGATTCACCTCACCTAGTTATTAGATGAAATAAAGCATATGAAAGTGACTTATAAACATCACAGAACTATATGTCAAGTACATTTATAATATCAGCAATCAATCATTAATTACTGAGTAGCTACTGTATACAAGTTAACATGCTAAATATAAATACAAAGATTTAAGAGTCCTGACCTCTGCTCTTAAGTAAATTGAAGATGATTTGGAGAAACCAATCAGAGAAATGATAAAGTATCAGCAAAACGCAGCATGTAGTGGGAACCCAAGAGCTGGTTTAGCCAGCGTGGAAGAGTTCAGAGATGCGGCATCGCTTGTGAATGCTTCTCAAGGAAGTAGCATCGGAGCTCCTGGTCCTGAAGAATGAATAGAATATATAAAGTATTTTTTTAGATTTAGGGTAGGAATTCTCAGATGTCCCCTGGGATCTTGTTCTTAAGTACGGAGGGAGCTGTGGCTAAGAAGGGTGCCACCGCCATGACTAGGTTCTGTTATAAGGCACAGGGGAGGGGACTTTGCAAGTGTAAGGAAGGGTCCAAATCAGTTGGGGCCTTCATCAAATGGGAGATGATCCTGGGGCGGGACACAGTCAGTGAGAACCCTCGAAAGAGGGAACAACCTCTCCATGGAGAGAGATGGTCCCCCACAGGACTCGAAGCCAGCAACTGTGAGTTTTGCAGCCACGTGGAACTGAATTCTGCCCACAACCGGAGGGAGCTTGAAAGCAGATCTTTTCCTATCAATCCTCTAAAGAGAATGTATCTTGGTTGATATTTTGAGCACATCCTTGTGAGACCCTGAGTAGAGGTCACGGCTAAGCCATGCTTGGCTTTTTGACCCACAGACACCGTAAGATAATAAATGCTAATTACTAAGCTTGTGCTAATTGGTTATGCAGTAATAGAAATCTAAAACCACCACCATTCCATAAGATTCTCCAATTACTTACATTGAAAATTCTCCTAGAGCAGTAGCTTTGGGACTTTACAACTCACTGTACTCTAGGAACTGCCTTTGTCTGAGCCCATCACAGGCAAGTAGAGATGCATTACCATCAGTCAAATCCCGTGAAGAACGCACATTCTCCACTGCAAGACGAGGAAGCTGCTGGTCCCAAGGAGACATCGCAGAACATGATGCAGATTTGCCAACACACGTGAGATCACACTCGGTCTCTGGAAGGATCTGCCAAGTTCATGTTCTCTCAGGTTTCCCCTGAGGCTGGAAGTGGGTGGCACAGCTAGCTCCAGGAAGAGCTGGGAATAGACCCCAAGTCTTCTGACACAGAGGCCAATGTTCTCAGTACTATGTCAACCTCCACTGAACCAAAGCAAGGTCCCACTCCATGGACCATGATCATCAGAGTCTCAATTCCTCAGCATCTTACCAAGGTTCAAAGAGCAAGATGAGAAATTACGGAGTTTTCTCTGCTTATATCACAGCGGTAGCGGTTTTTTCATGATAAATTAGTAATAATTCTCAGGCACATGTGGCAAGCTGAAGAAAAATGGATTTTTTACAATGTATTGAATAAACATCTTCTGCCTGAATATCTCCTATACCTCACTGGCTTCCATACAGTAGAAGTTTATCGACGCATGTACCGCGAGCTCTGTTTGAATGATTGCTTCATATATTATGCCATGCTACATTACATCGTGTTCCTTTTCTGCTTCCATAGCCCAAAGACTTATTGGAATCAGTTGTTTCAGACTCATAAAATATACATGAATTAGAAAAAAAAAGATTATTGCACCAAGAATTCCACTAGTCTTTTGAAGCTGCATCCTTGATTATTTGTTGAAATTCATTTCATTTTTCCATCATTATCCTAGCGCATGTTAAGTCCCACCATAGAGTATAAATGCACAATCTGCTCAGCGAGTCAGTTTGTAATAAGCTAGCATGAAACAATGTTTTCAGTGTTATGGTTTGTTGACTTTTTTTTTTTTTAAAGAAACTAGCACCCATAAAACAGAAAGTTTGTTTGAAAGTGTGAATTCTAAAATGAGTCTTTTCTTAAAGTAATTCCATCTAAACTTGAACTAAACTGTCCTGTCTTTATCAACAAACCATCTACCATACCACACAGTAGACATTTTTAACAGGAAGATTTATGAGACTGTCGAAGCAGCAGGTTGAGGAGAAAATGCACAGAAAAGGGAGGCTGGAATGGAAGCCTGTGTGCCTTCCGCTTGCCCTTCCAGCCCTGCCCGCCCTCCCCGCTGTGCCCTGTGCTCACGTCCATGTGTGTGGCCTGCACGCATGGCTCCTTGGCCTTCTGCAAGAGATCAAGGTGTGTGAGGGGTGTATGCTCAGCTCCCCTCATGCGGGGGCCGCAGGGACCAACTTCCTTCTGCAGCTCTTGTCAGGGATCCTTTCCCCATGGCACCCTCTCATGACTGTCAGTTGCAGGGCGGTAACAGCTCTTCAGCCCAGTCCTGCTGCTTCCTGCTGTTTTCCCTATACACTGTCCACGTCATCGTAAACGACATGCCCAAGGACCATAACTGCTCCTCTATCATACACCGTTGCGTTCCCACCCAGCGCCACCCTCTGCGGAGGGATGGTCCTGTCACCTATTTGCGGGTTCATTTGGTCAATGTCCATCTCACCTATTAAGCGATAGGCCCCACACGGGGAGACGCCATGGCTTTGCTTTGTTTTTTTTTAATCCATTGGATACTTAGTGACTATAACACAGGTTATACGCAGCAAATATTTCTTGAAGCAATGTGTGAGAAGTCCTTGAAAACAACGACTGAGCTTTCTATTAACAAATCATCACGCAAACAGGAACCAAAGCGCTTTAAGAAAATAGTTCCTAAGTCCTTAAAAACGAACAGCTCCAAGCACCTAGAATGAGTATGGCAGGGAGCTAAGCCACTTTCCTCATGGAACTTTTCACCAATAAAACATGACAGTGAGAGTCTTGGCCTTTAAATACGGCCTCAGCCAGCCATGATCTGTGCAGCAATTTAATCACATCGTCCTGAGCTTGACCCTCACGCTGTCTCCACTCTGTGCCCCTGGGGTGCCTTGTGGGCTCCAACTCCAACTCTGGCACCATCGCACCTGTTCTGCCACCTGCCCTGCTGCCAGCTTACTGTTTCCCTGGTCCTAAATCCTAAAGCTGCCTTGGTGAGCTATGTTCATGTTTCCTTTTTGTCTTCTGATGGCCAGCGGAAGAGACATGACTTCCCAACTCTATTTCCATTCGTTGAGAGATGCCAGTCACCAAATAACTTTAGCCCCTATTAGCAATTATCAAAAGACAATTGTATCATTTAGCTATAACTGACTTCAAAATGCCAAATGTGCTGTAGTCTGCTTTGCCAATGTTTGAGAAATTGGTGTGTGACATGAAGCTGTCAGGGTGACCCCCAGCCCCCCATATTCTGCTCTGTGACAGTTGGGCTTTGGTGCTTCCCAGGGAAAACCAATGAAACAGTCTACAGAGGTGCTAGAACACGTGGGAGAATTAAGTGCATTCTCTAAGTGTAGTCCATGGACCAGCACCCTCGGCAAGATCTCTGGGTGATTCTGATGCGTGCTCAGGTGTGTGAGCTGCTGCCCTAGCACGGTATTTGATGTTATACTGATAGTGTTCCACCAGTGCTGTCTAACGTTAGAGATGATAAGCTGCCTGCACATCTGTTTAGCTAATTAGCTATACTGGGGTGGGCGAGAGAGAAGCTGGAGCCAGGGATGCGGCTTTGAGCCTCTTATAGATGTTGATCCCATGGCTGTCATCCTCTGAGAAGTGTCACATGGAATGCTGGGTCCATGTCTGTAACAAGTCAAGGCTGCGTCGTCCGCAGGAGGGGTCACCTCTGAGTTGTCACGGGTGCTGCCCATTTATCTTCATGCCTGTGTCAGTGGAGGGCTGGCAAAGCCCTCTGTGTTTATGCAGGTCCTCATTTGCTCCTCACAGCCCTGTGAGATCAGCAGAAGAGAAGTAAACGTCATTTATCTTATATTCCATTGGCTTTTCTCATTGGTTGATAGAAAAATTAAGACAAACCTCAGGCTGCTGTCAAACCCTCACCTTATTCCCACCCCCAAACCTCCCCAGGCTGGACTTTCTAACCCAGTCTTGGCTTTGGAGAATTGTTGCCTTCGGGGCAGGTGGGAGAAAGCATGTCCCCAGGCAGCACTAGATTCCTGGGGCCCCTAAATTTTCAAAAGGTGAGAGTCACCTGACTAGACTAGGTATCCCTTTGACACCTGTGGATGCCCTTTCCCCTCGGGACCTTCAGCCCCTTGGACTGCTGGTCCAGTGCACTTTAGGCAGGCCTGGGCTTGCATGGGGCTTTCTACCTGATAGTCGAGTGAACTGGGCAATTTATTGAGGCTCCCAAAGCTCAGTTTTCTCACTTGTAAAATACAGAGAATGATATCTAGCTCAGAGGGCTTGAATTACTCTTAGTCAAGGTCCTCCAGAGAGACAGAACCAACAGGACATATACAGAGAGATATTTATGGGAGAGGATTTATTAGAGGAAGGGACTCAGGTGACTATGGAGAACAGGGAACCCAGTAAGGTGGCTCCGTCCGAAGCTGAAGGCCTCAGAACCAAGTTGATGGCACAGCTCTGTGTCCTCGCACGGAGGCCCGAGAGATGCCAGGTACAGCAGAGAGGAACGCTGGTGCAAGTTGTGGCGTCTGAAGGTCCAAGAACTTGGAGTTCTGATGTCTAAGGGCAGAAGAAAAAAGAGTGTTCCAGCTCTGGAAGAGAGAGAGAGAATTTGCCATTCTTCTGCATTTTTGATCCATCCCAGCCTCAGCAGATTGGACGGTGCCCGCCCACATGGGGAAGAGCAGATCTTTGGTATTCAGTGAAGCAAACGCTCATCTACTCGGGACACACCTGCACAGACATACCCAGAGACAGCTCCCTGCCAGCTCTCTTTGCCTCCCTTAACCTGGTCAAGTTGACACCCGTGGTTAACCACCACAGGGTCAGTGTGAACAAGAAATGTAGACAATGTCTAAGAAAAACGTTGCCACTGCAGCAGGAGCTCAGTGTCCTCCCCCCTCCCCTCACACTTTATCAACCAATCTATAAATGGGGTATAAATTCAAATCCTTTCCAAACATGTTCTCGCATGCTGCAAGCACCTGACTCTAACAGACTCAGTCAATCATTTGTTCACTTACCTCCCTGTTCATCCTCTATTGACCTGCCCATTCCGTCAGCCACCTTAACAGTGTGGGCCAGCCTCTGACATGCGGCACCTGCAGGGGGGGACACCCAGGGAAGATTCCGCTCCCTCCCCCTCCACAAAGACTCCCCCTTCCCTCGGCAGTTCATCCCTTCACCTTCCACCCCTGACTCCTAGAATTTATCTTTCCTTTTCCTATATTCAGCAATTTAAATCTCTAACGAAAATAGAATTTATTATCATCAACTTTTTAAAGACATTTATTGTGCACCTCTTTCTTCCCTACTAGAATATAATAATGTCTGCCTCTCTCTCTCTCCTATTTCTCTTTCTCCTTTCTCTTCCTTCCTTCTCTCTCTTCTATTTTCTTTCCTCCTGTCTCTGTTTCTCCCTCTCTCTCACACACACACACAAACACACACACTCAGAATCTAGTAGAGTGCCCTGGATCTACTAGACTCTCAATTTCCATTGTTATGATATTGACTAGAAGACCGAGACATGGGTTCTCCTTCTGGCCTGAAGAAAATGGCAGTGGCTTTTAACAGGGTACGTGTGAACTCCCTCAAGTTAGTTGTTCTTCTGTTCTATGTCTTTTTTTGTAATTATTGTCTATAGTACATAAAAACTCTACTTATTGTATAGCTTTACTTTAACTCCAAAGGCCTACATTTTCCTTTAAAAAACATGTATATTTAAAGTAAAAGCATAGAGTTGGATTCAGAAGTTGCAAAAAAAATTTATTTACATCAAACCTTACAGTTGGAGCAGTTTCAAGAAACCGCAAATGCCTATAATTTCTCCCTCCCTCTGTGTTCATTAGAGTCCCGAAAGGAAGTCGTCATACGGCTTGGTTACTTTAATAAGTACTTATTCAACCAGTAAATGAAAGATTGATCATAACAGATAGCTCGGGCGGCATTAAGTTGTATTTGCTTGAAACGAACAAATGTAAACCTTTTCTGGAGCGGAACAGAGTTCACTCTTGTGCCTTTCGGGACAGCATTTCTGACAGTAAATTTCCCCAGGGAAGGAGCCTGAGGGATCAGTCACGTTTCTGCTGTATCTGCTGTAAGCAGTCACCTTATGTCCACAAGTTTTTCTCTCCTGAGGTTGGACACAGCAGATGCTGGATAAATCAAGACAAACCCCACGTTTTACACCCCTCAACTCCCACCCAGTGTGCCAGCCCCGCAGAAACATGTGCAGTTTCCGAATAGCACCATGAATTTGCACATATGGTTTTGACGTCCTAACATATTTTTGTCTCCTTTATTTGCCTGTCTCTTACTTGGTCCTTAGGATACTGTGGAGAAGTCCTTCCCCTCAGGAGCCCTCCTGGTAGCCCACCCTCCCAGCCTTGCGGCGGGCTGCCGGCCCCTCTCTCAGCGCTGCGGGGCTCCGCCGTGTGGGTGCTGGCACTGACGCCCATCCAACTGCGCTGGGAACTCCGTGAGGCCGGAGAGTGTGACTCTCTTGTCATTGTAGCCCTGGAAAATTACTTTTATTTTTAATTGTGGTAAAATACACATCACATAAAATGTGTTATCTTAACCATTTTCAGGTGTGTGGTTCAGCAGCGGTCACTGGGTTCGCATCGTTGTGCAGCCAACCCCAGAAATCTTTCATCCCGCAGACTTGAAACTCTGTGCCTGTCAAACAACTTTCCGTTCCCCCTTCCCCCAGCCCCTGGAAACCATCATTCTATTTTCTATGTCTACGAATTTGGCTATTCTAAATACCTTATGTAAGGGGAATTATACAATATTTGCCTTTTCATAATTGGCTTATTTTACTTAGCATAATTTCCCCAAATTTTATCTATGTCATAATAATATAATAGATATAAATGCTATATCTAACATTTATCAGAATTTCCTTTCTTTTTAAGACCAAATGTTCATTACATGTACATACACTAAAGTTGCTTCCATTTTCTGGCTATTACGAATAATGCTGCTGTGAACATAGGTGCATAAATACCTGTTCAAAACCCTTATTTCAGTTGTTTGGATATACCCTCATAACTGGAATTGCTGGATTCTGTGGTAGTTATATTTTTAATTCTTTGAGGAACTGCCGTCCTGTTTTCCAGCGGCTGCAGCATTTTCCATTCCCACCGACAGCACCCCAGCGATTCAATTCTCCATGTCCTTGTCGACAACTGAGGTGGGATCTCCGGCAGATTTTTAATGTGTAATGAACATGGATCAGAGAAGATGGATTTCAAATTCCCATCTGATGATACTGAGGTGGCTATTTTCAGCATGGATGGAGGAGACCAAAATGTTTGGCCAAAGAAAACTTTTCATTATCTTTAGTGGTTTTCAAACTCACATTTGAGAGATTCATGCTGTCGTGAATTCTAAGTAAATCAGGTGAAATAGGAGACTGTCCCTTCAGTCACAGGAATGGCAAGACATGAGCTCAGGGATTTCTCCAGTGCTCTGCAAATCTCTCTCTCCTGTCATTTCCTCACATCCTCTCTGTGAAAGCCCCTGTCCACTGAGATTTCAGGAAGTCAGTGGACCTAGCTAGAAAGTGAAAGTTCAGATTGTACCAGGGCAATCAGAATTCACCATCCAATTTCCTTATCCTAAAAATGTCTTCCCTCAATATTGCATCTGTCCCCAAAACTACTGTATGACCTTCCTCCTTCCCCATATTTGAGCTTTTTGTATGATTAATATGAGTGAACACTACTCTGGGTTATCACAGACAAGGCAATGTCCCAAGCACTTTGCACCTATGAACGTTCCTGTCCTTTATAAAAACTTATGACATAGCTTATCACCAGCAGCATCATCACTGCTACTTTGTAGATGAGGAAACTGAGACACAAGAGGTTCAGTAACTCTATCAAAGTTGCACGGTGGAAAATTGGCAGTGCAGGCAACCTGGGCTGAGAGTTGGTCACCTTACTCACCACGCTCCACTGGTAAGATGCTCTGACTCCGTTTCATTCATATCCTGCTATTGTTTACCAAAATTATTGAAAGAACAGTCTTTATTTGCCTCTTCTCTTCCCTGCCCTCCTTTTACTCTTCTTCCTACCACAGTGTGGGCAGAGCCTCTGCTTCCCCCTTGGTCTTCCACGAGACTCGGTCCCCTGGGCCCCACCCATCAGCCCAGTGGACACCACCATTCACACTCCCCAGGGTTCACTCACACTCAACATGGCCAGAAATTGAGAATGGGAGATCTTGGGAAATGCTCTCCCTAAACCTGCTCCTTTTTTGCCTATCCCATCTCTCTAAGAGTGGCGCCACTGTCCAGGCACTGACCAGGCTGGACATTGAGTCTCATCCTCACCCTCTTCATTTTGATGAGGTCAAGACCAAGGATAAAAAATTTCAAGTTGCCACATGTAATGGTCCCTCCCCACGTTAGTTTTATATCCTTTCTCTTTCTGCTTTGTAGCAGGCTGAAACTCAGCAGCTTGTTGAAGGCAGTCATGGGTCAGTATCATCTGTCCTTTCCCCTTGCAGCAGAAACAGGTGTTAATTCAGACCTTGGATCGCCATCCTATGAGAACGCACAAAAGAAGATATGCACTGAGGGTGCACACTCTTCCAGGAGTCCCCCAAAAGGGCAGATTGTGGCAGTCTGTCACTCTCCTGGCTGTGAACGAGGTCCATCTTCTTGAAGGCAGTGTGGCATAGCGGAGACAGCACTTCCCTGGAGAGCTGGTTCTGAGCCCCAACCTGGTGCTGTGACCAGCTGGCCACCTGACCTCTCTGATCTTGAGTTCCCTTTCTGTGAAACACTGCCATTAACTTTGTGAATGCTTCACCATGGGTTGCAGCTAAGTGCTTTGTGAATTTCAAGGATAACTCCAGGGGTGAGGGGTTCCTTTCTCCTTGACAGAGTCTGCAGGCTGTGGTCAGTTTCCTAGCAACCATCTCCAGCAGGTGGGAGTTGCAAGAACGCACACACCAGGCGGGAGAATAGATTTTCCCTTTTCATTTTCCTAGTGGTTGGTCACAAGAAAGAGCAAAACCAAAGAACACAGGGGCATTTACTGAGATCTGTCCTCTGCTGATGAAGACACATGCTGTCTCCTGTCTCCCGTGTCTCCCTGTGCATATGCTGGTCACTTAGATTAAACAGTGGAGGAAACGTGAGTGCCTGCCCTGGGGGCCACCCTACAAGTGCTGGCTTCAGACCTCAGACCTCGTTCCCACCAGTCCCAATCTCATTCAAAGCTCTCTGGGTTGCCCCAGATTAAAGCAACTGCTGTGGACTGAATTGCGTTTCCCCAAATGTCTACGTTGAAGTCGTGATCCCCAGCATGATGGCAGTTAGACATGGGGCTTTGAGAAGACAATTAGGTGTAGATGAGGCCATGAGGGTGGGGCACTCATGCTGGGATTAGTGCCCTCATTAGAAGATACACCAGGAAGCTCTCTCCCCACAGCCCTCTCTCTGTGGATGCACCAAGGAAAGGCCACGGGTATACACAGGAGACGGTGTCTGTCTACAAGCCAGGAAGAGAAAACCCTCACCAGAACTTGACCAAAGGCACTCTGATCTTGGACTTCCGGTCTCCAGAGCTCTGAGAAAATACATTTCTATTGTTTGTGCCACCCACAGGTCTATGGCATTTTACTATGGCAGCCTGGGAAGACTAAGACAGTTACGACTCTGTTCTGAAACTAGATCCATAACTAGTTCCTGAGTTGTGCCTCCTGAAACCCAGAGAAGATGGCCGTGCATACTGAGAACTGGAGAGTGATGTCCTGAAAGCCAGGCATCCTCCACTATGTGGAAGTGGAAGGCCTGCTTCACGGAAGTTCCTTATTAAGTGTGCTTTATCGATTGAGCAACAATCTAGAATACCAGTGTGAAAAGTTTGTTGTAAGTTTAGGGGATGAGAGTATCAGCTGACAGAGGGTGAGGCCAAGTCCCCAAGGCCTCCTTCACTTCTGACACCAGCTGGGAGGTTGGGGGTTCCCCAAACCACCCTCCTTTTTGATAATTCACTAGGTGGACTCATGGAACTATTACACTCATAGCTCGGGTTTATTACAGGGAGGAGATACAGATCACAATCAGCTGAAGCAAGAAAGGCATAGGGCGGAGTCCTGTCCTCTCGCCTTGGTGTCAGTTCATGTTGCCTTCCTGGCATTGCTGGGCGATGACACACAGTATGGTCAACCAGGGAAGCTCTCCTGAGTGGCGCTGTCCAGAGTGTTATTGGAATTTCATTACATAGGACTGATTGATTGAATGATTGCCGCATGGTTGATTTTAGCCTCCAGGAGAACAGAAACCACCAAAGTCCCACTCTGAAATCTCTGCTGTTTTTTTTAATGTCCAGTTCCCACCCTACCAGGTGCAGTTGGTCCACTCTCTGGCCAGCCCCCCAACCCCCCTACCCCCTGCTCTAGACAAAGACACTCCTATCAGGTGTGCTATAGATTACCTACTAGAAGCCAGAAGCAAAAGCCAGACCTACCTTTGGGTGAGGCCAAATTCTTCACTCCACAGGGAGCACTGCAGGAACCCGTAGTTACAGGGTTTCAATGAAAACTTGATTCAACCCAGAAATACAGAGTAGCAGCAAGAACATTGCACCCAGTTGCAGAGAGACTGAGGTGTGAGTTACAGCTCAGCCAGTGGCTAACTGGGAAATTCTAGACTGGCCATGTAATTTCTCTGAACCTCAGTTTCCTCATCTATGAAATGAGGGAAACGGTTGGTCCTATATCATACTGGGGGCTTAATTTAGAAACCAATTAATTATTAAGTACCTACCAGAGTCCCTAGCACCAAGCAGTTGGCCAACAATGACATTTTTCTCCAATGTCCTTCTTCCCACTGCTTCCTACTCCTCACCAAGAGGGGCGCTGAAGAAGGAGACACCTCTCCTTGACTAGGCAGCGACTTCTGCCTTCAGCACATGATTACAACAGGAGAGATCTTTTTTTTAAAACACACACAAACACACACATGCATATTTACATTCTGAAATAAAATCCACTCTTCAGTACTATGGGGTGATTTCAACAGCTGTGAGTCAACACGAACTATCACAAGGGTGTGATTTCCATGACACCTGCCCCGGGTACAGAGGAGGAAGGCGGGGAGCGTGGTGACACCTTCTTGTCCACACTCCTCCCTGGTGTCATGCCATGGCCCTCTCCAGAAAGACTGCTGACCTAAAAGAAATGATTCTTCAGTGACCTTGCGGGGCCAGCTGGATGAAGACCTTGGAAGGCTCCGGTTATCCTTGCCAGTCCTCTCACCTTAGAAAACCAGCAACGAAGTGGATCACTGCAGGCTGTGACTGTCACTGAATCCCTAGATCTGGATGACTGGCTGGGTCAGGATATCATTTACCAAAGCTAGTAAAGGGAAGTGGAGTGGGGAGGTTGAGGAGTCTCTCTGATGAGATGGAGGTGGCATTAAATAGTTTTTGGAGGCTCACTCCCACCCTGCGTCAAGAAACATTATTTTCTGGTGTGTGTCTATGGTGGTAGTAGGGAAAATTCAGTTGGCCAGATAGAGAAAGAACAATTATTCTCCAAGACTATTCATGAATTAGGCATAAAATAAAACTATTTAACTAAGTGCTTTGGATATATTAATATATATATATATATATATATATATAATCTTTTAAATCTAAGAAAGGAAGTCAGGACATTGTATATCTCAGAGGACTGTCTACATGGGAGAAGAGTCACCACGGCACCTGCTACATTGGAAACGGTTCGCCAGCAGCTGAAAGGAGGCTCAGGTCTTCAGTGTGACATCCGCAGACTAACTCCACTGCCCCTCGGTGGTACTTGAGAGTAAATACAGATGTTGATTTGTTGTCCGATGCCCACAATGACTGGCATTTGATAAGAAAACCACCATTTGTCAAAGGATAGGAAGGGATTGAGTGATTCTGGAAGAATAAATGTTGAATGAGTATTTGTTGGATGAACAATACGATTTTATCAGAAAGGATACATTTGCCAACTATTCATGTAGGGGATATTATACTTTGGTTGTATTCACATTACATTAGTTTGCTATGGCTTCCTTGACAAAGTACCACATACTGGATAGCTTGAAACAGTAGGGATTTCTTCTCTCACGCTGCTGGAGGCTGGAAGCCTGAGATCAGGGTGCTGGCAGGGCCGTGCTCCCTCTGAAGTCTCCCGGGGGTCCCCTTCCTCCTCTAGCCAGCTCGGCGGCAGCCTCGGCTCTTGTTGCCTTGTGGACGCACCACTCAGGTCTCGGCCTCTGGGGTCCCACCGCTGTCTTCTCGCTGTGTCTTCACATTGTTTTCCCTGTGTTTGTGTGTGTGCGCACGCGCGTGCCCCTGTGTGTTTCAAATTCTCCTCTTCTTGTAAAGACTCTCCTTATATCGGGTTAGGGGCTCCCCTTACTCCAGTGTGACGTCATTTTGACTTAAGTAATTACATCTGTAACATGATCATATTTTCAAACAAGGTCAAATTCTAAGGTACTGGGAGTTAGGACTTCCACATGCGTTAATATTTCAGGAAACACAATTCGGCCCAAACACTGGTCCTTTCCCTTTCCAGGACGGGGTGATTGTACCTGCTTGCAGCAGCAGCCATGGACTTGAAGCCTTCGTCCATTAGGGTTGGGGTAATTTTATTTCGTTACTTGATTTTCATCCACTTTTTTCCTTTGTCACTGTCACAAATGCATTTTAAAGCTGAGGCTGCAACCAGAGCTGCGGGCAGCGCAGGGCTCCGGTGTCTGGCCCTTCAGAGGGGCGGCTCTGAGGCTGGAAGCGACAGGGCGAGCAGCTTCCACCCGAGCGGCGGAGGCAGGAATATCTTCCAAGCATATGGAAAGCTGGGAGCTGGAAAGGTGCGCGGAGCCAGGACACAGCGACGAGCTTCGCAGGGCTCTGGCGTGCAGGGGAGGGGACAAAAATAACCAGCAAATCCCTTCTCTGCGGAGAGCCTCCCGCGAGGGGATCGACAGACAAGTGATGGGAGGAAACAGGACGCGGATCTGGGCTTGCGAACCGGACAGGTTGTGGCTCCAGATGGCAAAAAAAGAAGAAACGGAGCCATGAGCAACAACAGTTTGATTCGGTTTGAGCACTCACAAAGTTTTCTTTAATTATTACTCCCTCCTGGGACTCCAGCTGCTCCAGGAGTGGAGGGGCAGACAGCGGGGAGCTGGTGGCAGAGTGACACGGAGCCCGGCTGGCCTGTGCGGGAGTGAGTGGGCAGGAAGCTCCTGGCTGTGTTTTCCAAGGGACTCAGGTGACAGGCTGTCAGAGCGTGGGGCGGGGGTTTGCCTCCCTCAAGGTCCCCGTGCTTTGAGCTACCACGAGCAGACAGCTGGGCCGGGAGAAGAGACTCACTCCGTGGTCAGCCACTCCCAGGAGCGGCTGCGTGGATGGCAGCCTGGCACGGCGCTCGCCGCTGGCGGAGGGCCAGGGTGCGCACAGCGCAGGGAGACCAGGCGCTGGAAGCGAGTGTGGGCAAAGCAAGAGCGGATGTTTTCAAAACATTCCTCTGCAAAGACAGAAACTCCCAGGGAAATGTCAGCTCCCTCACCTGGAGTTCAGTTCCATGCGTTTGAAATGTAGGAGTGCGCCGTGCGAGAAGCACAGATGGTGGGGGGTTTGGGTTCTAGCCTGAGCCTTGCAAGGCCCTGCTGTGAACCCAGGAAACTCGCTGGGCTCTCAGAGCCTCCGTCTTCTCACACGCCCAACGTGTTCGCTGCCGCCTCTGCAGAGGGAGGTCTGCGGTGTGCACACGCAGAGCACAGGGCAGCTATGGGCACGCGTGGAAGGCACATTTCCCGCCACCCAGCTCTCCCAGAAATGCAGTCGGCCCACATGAGCTCCAAAGGGGTGGAAACTAATCAGCTTTGTCTCTGCAAAGGAGGGTGTCACTGGGGCATTAATGGAATCCTATACTGAGCCCATCTGGAAAATAGATGGCAACACAATTTCCTCCCAGGCTGTTTCTTTAAGAATTTATGGAATTCATTTAAGCAACCCAATATGTGTAACAACAAATCTTCCACATCAATTTTCAAAACCTTAAAAACGAAAATATTATTATTTTTACTGAATCAGAGGTGAATCAATAGCTGCAGGGCCAGTGTGGACCCGCAGGAATGTAACTGAGCTGGCCGTCAGCGACTGAGACTT
Organism: Avahi laniger; assembly: GCA_963575035.1. Lineage (NCBI taxonomy): Eukaryota > Metazoa > Chordata > Mammalia > Primates > Indriidae > Avahi > Avahi laniger. Next base: position 49,484 of record CAUYSK010090249.1, on the reverse strand, counting down.
AAATTCTTGTTCTCTCTGGGGGTGACTGGTGACTTTGTTCAATAGCTTGCCACCTTGGTGCCTGTGCCTCCTCAACTTTAACACAAGGCCTCAAGTACAAAGTGGCTTTGATGGCCAAATGAATACATAGATGGAAAACAAAATTGTTTGACTTGATTAAAACATTGTAGGGCATATGATATAAACATACGAGATGTACTGATGGACAGACGTGTACATTTGTCTGTAGGGGTGCACATCTTCGTTGCCATTGAATATTCTCCATGATACAAATTTATTTTAGACTTCCAGTAATTATACCTTGATTTAATGAAGTGCTCTTAAGGTGTTCTCATACCTTAATGAAATTGTTTTCTTTGTTCCTGTAGAACATTCCTATTTATCCTGTGCACACTTGACCATAGATAGAGGTGCCATAGACTCTGAACTCCTTGAAGGTAATGGTCCAGTTTTAGCCCACTCTGTTTCCCCACTTCCCATAACAAGGCCTGGTGTGCAGTAAGAACCAGTGATTATTTGCCGTACTGTCATGGCAAGCACAATGAGACCTGGGCACCCATGGGTGCAAACTCAACAAGCCTGTGGCAGTGAAGACTTTGCTGTAAGTCATCAAATAACCTCTGGGAAACACAGCTCGTGCAGAGTCAGCGCAGCAGCCTCTGAGGGCAGGGCCTGAGTACTACGTGGTCCCTACTCTGGACTTGCTCTGACAAAGTGCAGGGGGACCTGGGGACTGTCCTAGGATGTTTTCTCCAGAAACTTAAAATAAGAAAATGTATTTGCACTCTGTGAATGAAATATTTAGAATAGTGCAGAATATTGCAAAGCTTAGGTCAGTATTGAGTTTCCAAGGAAAACTTTCTTTTACTAGGGTTCAGAACAAGTTGAGAATGAAAATTAAAGAATGGCAGTTAAAAGCCAAGACAAGCTCTGGATTACTGTGGTGTCCATGTTGACAGACACAGATAGTGTGAGAGCCCAAGAGTCTTGCTAGGAAGTGAGATGTCAGAATGTGGCACTTAACTGCCAGCCCTCCTGGAACCATGGACCTTCCCACACCTGAAGATGCCCAGGAAGAACAGCCCAGGGCATCCTCCCAGGGCCAGGGGGGAGAAGAGAGGAGTGAGAACCACAGCTTAGGACAACCTTTCTCCTGGAAACCATCCCGGTGCGGCAATAGGCTAGGCCAGGTTGAAGGCACTGAAGGCCATCTCCACTACACTGAAGCCTATTTATAGCGCACGCCTAGACAGGGGAAATCTGTGGTGGGAGCATCGTGGGGTGAATGTGACAACATCCATTTTCAGGGCACCTGCCCTGGGCTAGGCCCTGAGCTGGTTTTCTCCAGATCACATCTAATCCTCACAACTTCAGCAGTGGCTGAAGGGAGACTGTGCAGCCTGTCCTAGGTACAGCCCAGTTGCAAAGTGAGAAGCACCCATTGTTCCAGCCTGATGTCAAAGACACCTCTCACTGCATCTCTCTGCCTGATTGCGTGCTCACCAAGCAGCCCTGTGATTATGATTTGGCTTCCACAGGGCTTGCCTGTAGGGAGCGATTGTGAATGTCTGGTCTTTCCAACAGATGCAGTTCTCCCTGCAAATTAATAAATCACCATTCTGGTTACAGACACCAATGTCTTGCGGGCTTTGTTAGACTGGATCAGCATCTCTGAGTCTGATTAACCCTGGGGTCCTCAGGAGACAGAGTTTCTGAGTCTACAGTACTGGAAACTAAATACTGGCAGCGCCAGTGGGGTTTTAGGCTACCTGGCAGTTCATACAACACCACCCCCCATAAAATCAGTCCCACCTTCGCCTTCAGACATCCACCTGCTCTGCCAAGACCCCCCAGCCATCTTCCTCTCTTCATTTTCTGACTGCTTTATGGCTATAATGAAAGAAAATACAGACTTATTTAGGCTAAATAGCATGGTCGTTACAATCATTTCAAGTATTCTTGAATTTGAAACACACGCGTGCACCAACATGCACACGCACCTAGTGATTACAATCCAGGGATGGAAAAGACAGAGCCCTGCCTTCAAAAATTGTACAAGTTAGTGAAGAAAACTGCACAAAACAGGTAAATACAACACCATTTACTAGATAAAATGAGCTTTAAGGTGGAAGGACGGACTTTTCCAGGAGAGGAAGGTGTAATAAGGGAAAGATGATGCAGCCGGGGGCAAAACATGGGGTGATCGAGATCCTGGTGCCCAGATGTGGCGCCAGGCCCACGAGAAAGTCCGAATGAACCCCAGAGCCTCACTGTCCGGCTCCAGGAACTCTGTGGAAAGGTGGGTGTGGAAGAGCTTTCAGGTTCTTCGCAGCTCAGAGGCTCCACGACCGTGACCGTCTTTGGCCTGGACTAGAATCGCAGAGCCAGCGTATGCCTTAAATGATCCCACACCTTGTCTGCCATGTTCAGGAGTCTGGATTTTATTCTGAAGGCTGTGAATGGTCCTGAAAAGATTAAAGTGTGTGCGTCTGTTTGTGCGGAGGGGTGGAGGGAGGCAACATATGCAGATTTCTGAGTGAGACATTGCGTTAGGCACCTGGCTGGGTGGCTGGAGTAGAAGGCTGGAAGATGGAGGAAGATGCCAGCCTCGTGAGAGAAGATGGGCTGAGTGTCCTGAGCATAAGGCCCTCTGCAGCCATCTTGCAATCTACCGGAACACCCTGCCCCGCAGAGCCTGCTAACCAAGAAACACCTGCTGACTGGCCTCAGTCCTGCTCGGAGCTACTGCTCCCAGCAGTAGCTGCCTGAGGTCCGACTGACTCGTATCAGTTGTCCAGGAGGCTCCTCCAGAAACCCTCCAGAAAGCGGCAATTAGCAGCACCGTCCGGATCCACCTCCTGCAGCATTCACTCAAAGTCCTCCAACATTGGGCTAGACACGTCAGGTGGTATCACCCCCAAGCTCCCACTTTCCTGGCCCTCCTTTGGTGCCCTGCTCTCTCCTCCAGCCTTTCAATCTCCAGGGCCACCTCTTGACTCTGCAGAATGGGTCCAGGGGCTCCTCCTCACAGTTGTCCCCTCAGATACCCCGTGATCTAGTAAATTCATGCATGCACTCCCATTACTTTGGCCAACGTGGCACAAATACATTTCAGATTAAAAGAAGAGTTGAGGGTGATGGAGGACATCCCATTTCTTCCTCCTGCCTGTCCTCCCTCCCCCTCATTCCCTCCTTTTATTTCCTTAAATTGTTTTTATCATAAAATATAATATATCTACTCACTATATATATTTGCACTTAGTATGTATTCCTAGAGAATGGAGTTGCCATGAACTCCCGTATACATGCTCTCCAGGTGAGAATGAGAATGGTGTCCCTACGTCTGAAGGCACCTGTGCCCCTCTCAGGGCCATCCCCCTCTCCCAGGGTGAAGTTATGAGTTCCTCAGCTGTGAGTTCAGCATCCCTTCCTATTTAAAATAAGAATGGCTTACTGAATGTAGGTATGACCCTCTAAACAATATATTTAATTTTAGAAACTTATAAAACTGGAATCAAGCAGTATTTATTCTTCACAATGTGATTTTTTTCTTTGCATTTCTGTTCAAGTTGATGTGTGCACCTGTAATTCATTTATCTTTCCTGCTGTATATGATGATTCGTAGCCACACAATTTTTTTTTTCTTTGCTAAACATTGTCTATGTTCCTTCAATGGACATTTGGGTTGTTTCCAGTTTCTTGCCACGACTGGGACTGCTGTGGCTATTCCTGGACCTATGTCCGCATCCATGGGTTGTGTTGCTCCATGATCTCAATAGTAGTGAATGTTCTATGTACCAAACATACAGACAGGAGAGGGTTTTCATTATTTTCACATATAAACCTTAAGCCATGTTGGGTTTATTTTTGTGTACAGTGTGAGTAGAAGTTAACTTTAATTTTTCCATACACTTAAACAATTTTCCTGGTTTCAATTTTTTGGAATTTTTTTGACCATTGATCTGCTTCTGAATTTGTTCTATTTTCTGTTCCACTCGTTTCTATATTTCTGCACAAATATCATCTTTATGATGTAGTATTCCTATGCATTAGAATGAGCTGTCTTACAGAGGTTTATCAATTATATTACTATTACCAATAAATTACTTTATATTGTAATATTATGGGTGTAACTATTATATCTTGTGTTCTCTTGCATTCATTTCTGGTCTTTTTTAAATGTCTTTCCTTTTATTTTCTTACTTTTTATTTTGTGTTTCATTCTCTACTTCATAAATGTGATGTCCAGATCACTAATTTTCAAACTTTATTTTTAAAATGTCATCATTTAAGTCTACAACTTTTTCTAAAAATGTTAATATAAACCTTCTGTCTGATATGCTTTATTTTTTCACTGTATGGTTTTTATTTTTATTGTAATTTATTATTTCTTCTTTAACCTATGCATTGGTATAGTACTGGATGATTTTAGCTATCTTCCCTCTCAGAACTTGATAATTGTCAGGGAAAATTAGAATTATAGTCTTCAAATTCTTTTTCTTTAAAGTATACAGATAATAACACAAGGCTTGGTGACATTTCAGTGTCTCACTATTGCATATATTTTATATCCTAAACAAACCAAAAAAGGGATATGTGTAGGACAGAAGAAATGTTTTAACTAAAATACCTGGCATAAAATCTTTGACACTAAAAGCACTTGTGTTTTGCATTATAATTCACTAAAAGACTTTTGCACACATTCTGCATTTTGGAACTTTCAGTAATCCCAGGTAAAGGCCTGGCACGTAGCTCTGCAGCGGTAGAGCAAGGGCTAGGACTCAGATGCTTTCATTTCAATTCCTGCTCTTTTCCAATGGCTGGTTTTCTCTTTAGTCTATACCAACAACCACGTTAGGATGGGACTCTCTAAGAATAATGTTCTCCTGGTATTTCTATTATTTAATAACTTTCCTTAGAGAAGAGACCAAGATGGATTTGTGCTATATTCATTGTGTTATGTACGATAATTGATATTTTAGTTTGAGTTTACAATAACATCTTGTCACTATAAATAGTAACTGAAGACCATCCAAATGTTAATCGTTGGCTTTCATTTCATTGAATTTGATGCTGAATCCCATATATTTCTTGCTCTATAGTATTTCTCATCCTACAGCATATTTGACATATGATTAACACAATACCTTCCTTTGAAATTATCTTTTGCCTGCGTTTTCATATCACATTACCAGATTGGTTATCTCAATATTTCAATTCACTTTTATTGTTCAGTTTCACCAACAGTATCTGAATGACAAGTTAAAGAGGTGTAACGTGTAGAATCAGTGTAACATACTGGAAACATTAATATTAGAAAAGGATTTCCTACCTTATGTCACTTGTCTCCTCGTGGTCAGTTCCCTGTGGTGCTGTGTTGCCACACGTTCTGGGAATGTGCCCATATTCTTCTCTCGTGTCGTGGAGGAAAATCTAGAATTTATGTTACACATGGGCATCAATCTAATATCCTTGAATATTTTTATGTAGTTGTACATAAAAGCTGTCTATTTTCACTTTTCTCATCTTCAGTGTCATGAGTGCAAAATTTGATTCACCTTGGTGGCTCTGCACCTGTGGTATTTTTTATCTATGTTATCTACATTCTATTTGTGATCTGCACGTATGCAGTCGATGATAACCTACATGAAATTATTACCGTCCATTGTTCAAAATGATAGCTGAATATAGCTTTTCCACACAGGAGTGAGGAGCTATTTTATTGTGTTTTTCTTTAATCTCACCAGAAGTAAACATTAACACTGCAAAGGTCTGAATAGTTGCAAAATATATGGATAAAAACAGTTAGGATTTAAGATGCCCTGACTTTGGTTTACGAAAATCCAGAGGATGTGTCTACTCAAATTCATTTTTATGCTACTGGTAATCAATGCAGTGACCCTTAACAGAAGTTTAGGAGGAGCTAAATACATAGTTGGCCGGAAAGGGAAAAATAAAGGCCTGTCTACAAACCTCTCAGTGTTCAGAATTCCTCTGTCTTTCTTCAAAGCTTTCTAAGATCCATAAGTAGTATTTTGATATAAATAATTTAATTTTACATTTTCACTTTTTACCTTAATGTGCTTGATCATAACAAGCACATTTACCAGCAGCCATTATTACCCCAAGGTTATAACCGAGTAGATGTTCTCCCAAAACATAAAGGTCAAATCTCTGGGGGTCGAATCAGCTTCGGAGGTGAGCAGCCCCTCCGGCGGCGGCATTTTCCTTTCCAGAGTGCCTGCGGTGCTCATTACTCGTAGGATATAATGTCAGGTTTGCCATTTGAAGGGCTGTATAACTTTAGCCAACTTTCTCAAATTATATAAGTCAATTTTTTTAGGTCTGAAAAGGCATAATGCTGATATCACACCCTCACAGTTATTGTGGGGATTAAATAGAATAATTCACTGAGAAAGTGCAAAACAGAGTATGTAGTATAGAATAACATTCAACAAATGTTTATCAAATAAATAAAATAGAGAATGGATGAATGGCATGCTTCTCTATATGATTTTTTCTTCTACTGACAATCTTCTGCTGTTCCCAAGAGCCCACATATTCCAGTCCAGCCCGTGGCGTATCGGGCTCCTGTTGGACAAAGCAACAGGAGCAGGACCTGTCAGACTGATCGCCTCACTGGTTAGAAAGTCTGGTTTCACCCCCGCTCTTCACTGTCAGGTGGTGGAGGTTAAGAGGGATTTAGTTTCATGCTTTGCAAACTTGTTGCAATAACTTTATTGAGAAGTCTGGGGGTGGGAAATGGAAACTCAGAATGTTCCCTATATATATATATGTATGTATTTTTAAATTATATGTAAGACCGACAGAGCTTTTCATTATAATTATTTTCATAACTAAACTTCTTGCACTATAGATTCTGTTCTTTATTGGTGGGTAATTTAAAATCCAATTATCGCTCATATACATCAAAATAACACATTTGATATTTATATTTATCACAGATCTGCCATTTAACACCTCATGTTATGCTCTGCTTTCTTCTCATGATCACACTCCAAAATACAGTCTACGGTCCAATTTTTTTTTCTGTTTTATCGTGGGCATGGCAAGTGTATTGGGAAATAAGTGGGTTCAATGGAACGTCAGTTTTCTGCACCATGCAGCTTCATCTACGCAGTTCAGAATGTAAAAGGTGCTTCTTGTATATCCTCACTGCTGTGATCGTTCCCATGTCAGCATTTACAATATTCACCACCAAATGATTGAACGGTGAGTTCTGATAAACTGAGTGATGGTGTTTAACTGTTCTTTGTTCACTGATACCAAAGAAAGCTTAAACTGAATAGGTAAAAAGAGGCAGATGGGGGAGGAATAAATCCTTCCCCAGAACTATCACCATAGCTAAGGAGGAACTTATCCAGAAGACCAGAAGCCTCCCTGTAACGAGATCTCTTCACTGAAGCCCAGTGTGCTGAGCAAGAGGCAGAGAGACAACAGCATCTGCCTTCAAGGAGCTTACAGACTTGGGTGTTCACTTTGACCTTTTGAATGCATCAGTTTTATAACACCAAACCCTACCAGAAGTGCTGCACACTCTAACAAAAGACAATAACTATAATACATTTTTTTCTGTGATGATTTGGAGACTGTTCCATCATGTGGAGTTGTTGAATTTCAGGTCAAATCTGGGTCCTTAGGTAGCCTGGGAATTAGCTCAGATTCAAGCTCAGATCCGTCTTTACATCAGGAAACCACGAGTAACATCAGAGAGGCAGGCATGGTTTGAATCTGCTACCTACACTGCTTTGCAAAAATGAGTACTTTGCTAAAATAATAAAAGTAATCTTCTCTTGGTAAAGATGAGACTTATAAAGAGATCTAAGTCAAAATCATTGTAAATAAATACATTTCATACCCCAAAAGCTGTCATGTAAAAATCCTGTCTGAAAAGAGAAAAAATCAGAATACCTTTGTAAAGAAAGATGAGCCCTAACATAGGTCGTTAATTTTCCTTCCAAATGTACCCCTGGCTCTGCAGGTGTCCTTGAAGAACGTTGTTGTCTGCAGCCAGCCACAAGATTACCTTTCTAATGACCTGCCTCGGGCAGACCTGACGGCTCATATCCAGAGGCAGGTGACGGGATCTCACCTGTGTCTGATGGGTCTCAGGGTCTGCACCTTTGAGGCCCATTCTGAGGCTGCGGCTTCCAGAGTCAACCTGGATCTGGAAACAAGACCTGAGTTCTGCCACTGGCTCTGCTGTTTCGTAGCTCTGTCAGCTGAAGCAAGTTGGAAGTTCTCTGGCCCTCCGCTTGCTTAATGTGGAAAATGGAGACCATGGTTTCTCCCATGTCTACTGCACGACTTTGAGACAGCAATTTATTACATTCAAAGGCCCTTTTGTCTTTACTTCCGTGGATTCCAAAAGAGTGAGATTGCCAAACCCTGACATATATAAGCAGGAGGTAAGTGTATGTGCGAGATGCAATGTTTATTTATGCATTCTGTATACATATGTATATACAGACATAAACATATTCTTCAAAATTAACTTTTCAAAATACTCCATAAAATCCCTTACCTTTCTGCTGTTTCATCTTTCAATTCTGTCAGGCGCTCGGTCCCTTTACAATTTATAAATCGACCACGTTAATCTGCCTTCCGCCTCCTCTCTGGGCTCCTTGCTCAGCCACAGCACGCTCCCGCCGCGCCTGTGCGCACGGCGTCCCGAATCACAGCCTCCCAGCCTTAGGATTGTTTTCAAAGGGCTAAAAATTGCCATACTCACAAAAACAAAACAAAACAAAAATGGCAACCTTGTTTGCCTTGCCAGTCTGTCAGAGCTTGAAAAACAAACTTCATCCCAGAAAGACAAACACACACACAGCAAACAAGAGGAGCTGGTGGCAGATCCGAGAGTCTCCAGGCCGGAGAACAACGGTGGGAACACGGCCGGGGCGGGGGCTGCGGACTGAGGGCGCTGGGCAAACGCGGCGGAAAAGGGGAAAAGAGCCTAACTCCAGCAGTGGAAATTAAAGGCGTTGGAAGGAGAACTTTCCCCCACTTGCACAAACTTCCTTTCAAATGCCCAGACATCCCCTGGCCAGCCAAGCTCACGTTTTCGAAGCTACATAAGATTTCAGCCCTGCTCCTCTCCTCCTGTTGTGTCATTGCCAAGGGAAAGCCACCGCTACTCCCAGGATACACGGAAGCATATTTACCTAACCTAACTTTCTCTGGTGTATAATGTCAGGTATATAAATACACACTGAAAAGACACTGAAATCTCAATTTTGCAGATCATTGTTGGAATGAATCAAAGCCAATCAATTGCATATTTCCTGGAAGCATTCATTTTACAATCTCTGATGAGATACAAAATAAAAAGGCGACTTTGGCGGGTATCTATAATAACAGTTTATATTAATATTCTACAGGAATCCTTTCTTCCAAGGAATCGAAAACACTTGTGATGAGATTGGATTCTGCCCCAGCTCCAGCTACAGCAGAAGAACATGGCAGTGCTTGGCAGCCGTAGCCCAACCTCAGCTCTGTCTCCAGAAGATGTGAGCACTAAACTGCACAAATTACAAGTTATGGTCTTTGTTCATATACACGCTCATCTGTTGAAGTTTAGTAGCTGCTGGCTCCAAGACGATGAGAGCTGATCTCGCTCGTTGAGGGGTCAGTCACCATTCAAGTAAGTTCTTATGTGGCCACTGAACTTAGCAGTGCTGTAAGATACCTTTTAGTGAAGATTTTCTACTTCCCATGTGCTGTGCGAATCTCTTATCTCATGCCATGCAAATCTCCATGCTCCTCTGAGATTGGTGTGATTATGCTTATTGTTCCTATGTGGAAATAAAGACCCAGGGAGTTCGAGAAACTTGTCTTATAACTTAGCCAGTAAGTGGTAGAGTCAGGATTTGTATTCAGTTCTTTCTGGTTGCAAACTCCATGCCTTGTTTCCTGCTCTGATGCATACTGGCCCCCATGATAGAGTGAGTAGAGCTCACCATTTCCTTGTAAGCATGGTGTTCTTTCCACTTCACCATACCAAGGGAATGGGACCAGAATTGTCAAAGTTCCTACTTTCCTAAAAGTGTATACTTCAGAGCATTCTAGTCCCTAAACTGCCCCCAACACCCGACTCTGTGCTCCATCAGTGCAGTTCCTTGGGTCCCCTGAGTGCTCAGATGCCTTGTAGGATGGAGTCTGCTGTATTTCCCATATCTCTGGATCCTATACACTGGCTTTGAAGACCACCTGAAGAGTGCAATGTCTTCCGAGATTGCCTGGATGCAAGAAAATATGGACACAGTGGTCTCCTTGGTTTCTTTATTTAATTCTCTAATTAAGAAAATCTTCACCGAGCACTGATTGCATGCTAGACCAGGGAACAGGTCAGGTTGACAAAGTCCCTCCATCTTCTTAGGTATAACATTTAAAGGGATGCGAGAAACGGATTTGATATTTTAATGCAGCAGAAGAAATCAAAATTAAAGCAAAAAATAAAAGATGAAGGAATGTCCAAATTTTAAATTAAGATGGGGCAGTATTAGTGCCTACTCTTTGGCCCCAGGCTCCAAGGTGACTCAGCCCAGCTCCGTGCTAGCACTAGGAAGACAGAGACCCACCTGTCCCTTGGGGTGAGGGAGTGAGGCGTTTACAGTGACCTGGTAGCAGTATAAGATGCAAATAACATCAGGTCCCTCCCTGTTAAAGTGGGAAATACAGTCTCTACTTCAAAAGAAAAGTACTAGAAAATTATTGGACTGGATTGAGTTTAATAGATTGGACTAAATTTAATTTTCCTGCTGTTGAGCTACAAGGGAGCTTGGAATGAGGGCAGTTTTTAAAAATATGGAGGGAGCTTCATGTTTTCACAAGCTGGGTGGTGACTATTAGTCATAGCAGCTGTGCATAACATGGTAGATTAGAGCCACTGTAAAGTTGCTGTCTCTGCTCTCAACTGGACCGTTACTGTGGCTTAAGAATACTCCTACCACACTTCCCAAGTCAACCGCCTCCCAAGGCCTGGGGCAGCAGGGTCACTGGTTCTCTCGAGTAAAAGGCATGGGTCTTCATTTACATATTTTGCTCCATGCCATCTCATAGTCAACAGCAATACAGAGAACAAGAGTAGGGCTGTGACCTCCGGCAAGGTGGGGGACGGGACAGGGAAGGAAGAGCCTGAGGACAGACTGGAAAGTGGAGCAGCCAGGCCCTCTCCGTTGCTCCGGCAGCCCGACCAGGATGCAGGTGAACCAGTCCACGTCCATCCTGCAAGGACGGGGTTGTAGCTCAGCACAGATCAGACATGTCAAAGGACATCCATTGCCTTCGCAAATGCCATCACTTCATTTTAGGATGACAAAAACTACGTGAAAGAGGAATGTCACCACTACTCTATTTTACAGAAGAAAACACTTCCCAGGAATTACCTGTCGCATCCAAATTCCCATAACCTTTGTGAGGAAACGGATTATTGTCTCGGCCCTGTCACGGTGTCCGCGGCTCTCAGTCAACAGGCAGATGGGGACGTAGAGCAGGTGCGGTGTATGTGTCTGTGCACTGTTGCAGGTTCAGAAATGTCAAGGTTCCTTAAATTTCCCAGGAAATGCCAACTGTGATTTCACACAGAAAAAGAATGAGTACTTTTTTTTCTGCAAGTGCATTTTTTAAACTTACATATTAAAAACTGCAATCCTCAAAATATTAAATGCAGAGTTACCATATGACACAGTAATTCCACTGCTAGGTATATGTCCAAAGGCATGAAAACGCATGTTCACACGAACTTGTATGCACATGTCTATCAACTGAGGAATGGATAAATAACGTGGTATATCCATACAATGGGATGTTATTTAGGAATAAAAGGAAATGAAGTATTGATAGATGTTACAACATTTGAAAACTTTATGCCAAGTGAAAGAAGCCAGGCACAAAAGACTACTTATTAAATGATTCTATTTAGATAAAATGTCCGGAATAAGACCTCAGGGGTTGGAGGTGAGGAGGTGGGGGAGTGACTACTAAGAGACACCGGGTTTCTTTTTGGGTGATGACAATGTTCTGGAATTAGGTAGTGGTAACCGTTGCATAAGTTTGGGAATATATTATAAAATAGAATTGTAGACTTCAAATGGGTGAATTGTATGCTATGCTAATTATATCACAATAGAGATCGTAAGAAACAAACCGATAAAAAAAAAAAATCCTGCAGAATTGAACCAGGCAGAACCTGATAATGGAACTCTAGGAATCTGGCCAAAAGTAGAGGCAGTTTCCAGGGGAGCAGTGGGGAAACCTCCAGGCAAGAGAGGGGACTGTGAAGGCTGAAAGTCCTGGAGGGACTGATACAAATGACGTCCCGCAGTGTTTAAGAAAATGGAAGGGCAAATAATGCCTTCAAGAGAGAAGGAACGGCTGCAGGAAGAGTGCTGTGCAAATACCTTGGACTGTCCCGGCCTCTCTACGAAGCAGAGGCCAAACTGCAGAGGGCAGAGGCGGGGTCCAAGGGTGTGATGGCAGAAACTGGTGTGCACCCTGGGGTGTGCCCAGGGGCTCACAGGCCTGGGGAGGAGGCAGCCTGCTAAGCACGGTGGTCACAGTCCCCAGAAACACCGGGAGGTGGTGCCTGTAGGTGTGCAGCAGGGGCCCTCCTGTCTGCAGCTGGGCATGAGCGGAGTGGCAGGGATGTGTTTCTGAGCCGTTCTGCTCTGTGGTTTCCTCGAGCACAGGAGCGAGGGGATCCGGGAAGGCTCTGGACTCTAGCCCGGGCCCATCATGACCATCTGTGGCAGTTTCTGTGGCCCCATCACACTCACTGCTGGTGTCACTTGGGGGAACACCTGCTTCCCGTGTGCTCCAGCCAGCCTGCTCTGAGCACAAGTCACCAGGTCAGGTGTTCAGTTAATCATCAGCTACCCCAGAAGCTTGGAGCAGGGAAAACAAAGTCCCTGACAGCGTCGGCCCTGTCAGCTTGGCCACTTCGAGGGTCATAAACAGAACTCCTTTCTTCCCTGGCTCCAGTGTCACCTGCTGAAAACACACAGGGAGGCCGTCTGGCAGGGAGCTCAATCCACCTGGTGGTGGACAAGGTCAGTGACGAGAAGTCAGCACCGCCTGCCTGGAACCTGAGCGCCGCCTGCTGTCCAGCCCCCCAAACCGGAGACCGAAACCTGCGTGTGTTGTCCAAAGACACTCCCCAGGCTACGCAGAGGACACGCTGTCCTTCAGCACAGAGTCCCCTCACGTTCTGTGAAAGGACTGCCGCAGTCCACAGACCCAAGCAGGTGGAGCCGGGGGCCACCGAGGCAGCTAATCCTCAGGAGCAGAGACAGCCACCTCCACACGCGGGGCCACACGCACAGTTTGAAAGAGGTCCCCGGGGCACGCTTGGTAGCCACCAAAGCTAAGAGGGCGAGGCCGAGCTCTGCATGCGAGTTTCGTCAGATGCTCTTGTCCTGTGTTCTTGAACCACCTTCACCACCCTCACCTAAGCCCTGTCTAGAATCTTCCCACCAACCGTGGGCCCAGGCCACACTTAGGGGACTGCGTTCAACTACTGGAGTCACAATTCGGCTGAATGTAGAAAAATTAAAGCAGATCCGATAAGAGCGATAGGAACTAATTTGGAGGGTGTGATAGGGAAGGGTTTCCTATGAATTATATTAGCTTCATTAGGACATTATTATAATATTGACATATTGGGGGGTGTCTGAATCTCTTTCCACAGACCCAGTGTGGGTGAAGTGTCTGTTTAATTCTTTTAGAACCTAGCATCTTAATCCGTGATCCCTGGGGAAAGTGCATGTAGGAGCGCACCTCATTTAATTCAGAATTTCTCTCCCCATTGCTCCCAGGCTGTGTTTAAGTCCTAGGAGCTCATGATTTCTGCAGCACCGAGGGCGTTGAGGGGGCACCAGGTAGGGCCTGGCCACTGCCATCTGCTCCCTCAGCAAGCGGCACCACGGGTTCCTGAGACTCAGCCCACCGCGACCACTGACGTGACATTTGCGGCCCCATCTGCGGGCCCTGCTCAGAGCCAGCCTCTCTCTGCTGATCCTGAGCCACACGACGCATCTGGGCACCCGTGCACGTGTGGGGACCCCTGCGTCCCACCTGCACCACAGGAGCCAGCCCTCCCTGGAGTCCTCCTACCTCTGCAGGCTCAGACCAGAAAGTGCCAGGCACCCCTGCCCCTAGGGCTGGGAGAGGAGTCTGGGATTTGCTGCTTCTTTGATCTCCATCCAGAAAACAGAAAACTGAGCTTTTATTTTCCCCACAGAACATCTCTGCATTATTTTTGTACTTCTCTGTGATTCTTATTCCTCATGACTTTGCTTTTAGGGGTCCCCCATGAAGGAGGTGTAGGGAAACCACATACCTGGCATGCTCTTATCTAAATCTCTCTGCCATGATCTTTCCATGCAACTGAAAGCCTCATGTTTGAAACCGGAGAGCTGGAATGAAACACACTGGCCCCTCTGCTCTTTGCTGCGATTCCATTCTTAGACAACCAGCGGAGATTAGACTAGCTTCTGCCTCCATGCAGCCTGCAGAGGAAAGTGGGAAGTAAGTAACAGGGGGAAAACAAACAAAGACAAACATCAATTAATATTTCAAAATTATGTTAGTATTTTATAATACATGGCAGTTTGCAAAGCCGATATGTTCATTCTCATTTAAGTTTTTAATCCATCTTGTGGAGTGGATGCTATTATCTTGTTTATAAATGAGGAAGCAGAGTTCTTAACAATTACTCATTCCCTCTACAAATATTTATGGAAGGCCAGAAAAACTTCTAAAGCACAAGTGGCTTGTGAATTTGTTGCAAAACTATAATAGACTGTAAGCAACTTGAAGACAGGGGATATGTCTTATAGTATTAATATTTTTCTTTTCCATGTTCTCTCTCTGTTATGGGCTGAATGGTGCCCCTCCCGCCCAAATGAATATGCTGAGATGTGATTCCCAGTCCCTTAGAGTGTGACTGTATCTGGAGAAAAGACCTTTACATAGGTAATTAGAATAAAATGAGGTCATATATGTGGGACCCTATTTCAATATGACTAACGTCCTTATAAGAAGAGGGAATTAGGACACAGATACACACAGAGAGACAACAATGTGAGATAACATCAAGAAGGTGGCCATGATCCAAGCCAAGGAGCAAGGCTTCAGGAGAAACCAAACCAGCCAACACCTTGATTTTGGACTTCCAGCCTCTAGAACTATAAGCAAATAAATTTCTGTTGTTTAAGACTCTTAGTCTCAATATTCTGTTATGACAGCCTAACAAACCAGTACACTAACTCACTGCCATGGTTAATATATCTCTGTTATATTAAATTGTGGAATTTTAGAGAGGCAGGCAGTGCTTTAGTTCCTTTGAAATTTGCTGTTCAAATTTCTTCATTCCATAAATGCCTAACATTTGCTGAGTTTTCTGCTGGGTTCTGGGAGGACAGAGACAGAAATAGTCCCTTCCTGCCTTTAAGGAGGACAACGGTCTAGAGCAGAAGCTGTGATTAGGTAATTGCACTTGAGGGGTTAGGGTTAGGGTGAGGGCAGAGTCAGGACACCATAATGTGGTCACTAGAAGGAAGACTGCCCAGTTTGGGTGTATTGGGAAAATTCACAAAGATACGACTTTGTGCCATTTTCTGACCAATGAGGAGGAATCATCAGTGAGGGAAAGAGTAATGGAATTCCAGGTGGAAATCCTAAAAGACTTCTACTAATTGCAAAGCAAAAAAATTTCAGTTCCTTAGCAAGGCTTAAGAGACTCTCAATGGTTTGGTCTCTGCCTTCAGCCCACTATTATTCTTGCTGCTCATCCTCACACTTCGGATCCCACCCTGCAGCTTGCAGTTGTCAGACACCGTGAGATGTCCTGTGCCTTGTCCTTTGTTGGAGTGCTGCTTCCGCAGACAAAGTCCTGCCATCTGAGCTCTGTAAGGAACAGCTCCTCCTTTTCTTGAGATTCCACTCAAGGTCATCTCTTCTATGGCATCTTTCTGGGTATCCCCAAATGGAACCCACCACTCCCTCTTTGGCCCCCATTGTAGGCTGCACAGACAATTATTTGTAGCCCATACGACATTTTGTTTCCTCGGATTTATTTCTATATCTGACTCCCTTTATTGGATTATAAGTCTCTTAATAATAGCAGCCATGACATACTCCTGTTGGTATCACTAGTACCGTTAGTACGTGCTCAACACATGTGTATTGGCTGAACGGATTCACGAAGAGACCTGAGCTGCAAACAACATTGTGTATAAAAAGCAGCCACTTGTTCAGCGTGGTGGGCATGTATAGGGTTTGGAATCAAGAATTGGGAACGAAGGCTTGAAAAATAGGCTGGCCTTTTATGCAGGGCTGCCAGATTTAACAAATAAAAAATAAAGATGCCAAGTTAAATTTGAGTTCCATATAAACTGCAAACATATATATGCGTGTGTGTGTGTGTGTGTGTGTGTGGGTGTGTGTCACACACATGCACATTTAGTCTAAGATGCCCCATGCAATATTTGGGACGTATTTATATTAGAAAGTATTCATTCCTTGTCTGAAATTCAAATTTAGCTCGGTGTCTGTGTTTTATCTGGCTGCCCTAATCATGTGTCGTGCTGAGAAGCTTGAGTGCCCCCCTGTACATGATAGAGACAGACAGCTTATCGTCTGGCTCTGGCAGATCCACGGTTTGGGTCAGTCCTCTTTTCCAAGTGATAGGTCATCAAAGACACAGCCGCCTCCCTCTCTATGCCCTTAATTCGGTAGTCAGCGCTAGAGTCAAGTAGAATTAATCTTGAAGAATAAGTAAGATTTTGCACAATGGAATTATAAATGCTGTACATGGAGAAAAGAGAGAAAAGAGTGGTGAAGACTTAAAAAAAAAAAAAAGAAAAGAAAAAACAGCCAATATGGTCTTGGCCTTCATCAGAGATTCACACAGCTTTTGGGATGTATTTCCAAAGCTGAAACTTGAAGGGAAACCACAAGGATATTATGCCACCCTTCTCAGAATTTTAAGCAGAGGCCAAATGAATGTTTCCCCAGAATCCCCGATCAATTGCAACCACTGACATTCTCGTCGGTCTCGTGGCACCTGCTTCCACCAAATGCTAGTGTTTAACATTTCTCACAGTGTTTCTAAACTCGAATTTGCTCACTGCTACCAGCTAGGAACAGATGCACCAGAGAGAACCTATTTGAAAGTGGGTGGCTTATTATGAACAACTTAGGGTCTATAAAAAAATCCCAACAAGAGCTGGAAGAAAAAAAAATAAAAACTGCCAGAAGCTCTAAAAAATCTCTTCATAAGAAAACAGAATAGTTATCTGGAAATTCTGCAAATATGTAAAGGAATCTTGTTTTAGCAATGTTTTGCACTTTGGTATAAATTCCTAAAAGTTACCTCTAACTTGAATACAGAATTAAGTTACTGCCCCATCAAAAGAACTTCTTCAGGCCAGGTAAAGTGACGTCCTCACACAAACCTGCGTACAGTGCTGTCATGTCGGATGGAAATGTGCTTGGTTCTAGCCTTGGTTCTAACTTTCTGCTGTGGCATGGCCGTAGTACAATGACTTCCATTGGTTTTGTAGCATTGTTTCCCACAATGATTCCATATGACAGAGATTCTATTCTGTGTTGTCCAAGTATGGTAGCCACTAGATATGTGGGGCTGCTGAGCATTGAGATGGGACTAGTTTGAATTGAAAAATGCTGTGCATATAAAATATAAACCAAGTTTTGAAGAACTAACTAGAACAAAACATATGTAAAAGATCATTGATAATTTTTATCTTGGATACATGTTGAAATGATACAATTGGGATACATTTGGTTAAATAAAATACATTATTACAATTAATTTCACTTTTCCATTTTTAATGTGACCACAAGAAGATTTAAAATCATATTTTTGCTCACCTGTGTGACTCTTGTTAAAATCCAAGGCATGTTTTTAATCCAAATCTAGCATTTGTTTTAACCAAATGTAAGAACTGTGTGACATTCTAAATCTTCCACTTTGGCATGGGCTCCAGGAGAGATCGAAATACCTCAATGTCACGGTGGAGGGAGCAGAACTGGGGAGGGTTTTTGTGAGACTCTGACCAGCAACTTCATCAACCAACAAGTGAAGGAAGAATTCAAAGGGCTGTTTAAATCATACGCTTGACCTGATCTTGTACTTTGATTCGTTTTGTCCCAGCACAAGCTCCTTAGGTGTTCTCACAAAATTCAATCAACAACCGGTGTTCTTTATGCAGTGATTTTTATTTCCATGAGGCTAGAAGACAAGATTTCAACATGTGCTGCAGCAAATTGTTAACAATATTTGGTCAATTCCCTGAGCCTTCTCTGAGTGCCAAGAACTGGTGGCAAACAGGGTGGGGATGGTGACGGGGGCAGGGGCGAGACTGGAGAGGAAACCGACAGGTTCCATACGGAGTGACGGGTGCCTGGAGCAGAGGAGAAAGCCCCAGTCCAGTGTGTGCAATGGCAGGGAGGGTCCCCTGAGGACGTGAGGATTGGTGTCACCTCCTAGGAGGATGTCTTAGTTTCCATTGATAAGTAACTGGTGGATGCTGCAATCATTGTGCATGTCATCAATAGCAAGCTCCTGGTACCCAGAACCAGGGGTTTGGTGCTTGCTGGGCCACAGCAAGGAGCTTGTATAAAGCACTGAAGGGGAATGGGCTCCGAAGAACAAGATCATATAATATTAAAATGTAAGTCATTTTCTCAGCTATGCTGTGAGTGATGTAATACTCCTTATCCATCTTACTATCCATATTAGGACCCAGGTCACTGTCCCCAGTATTAAATAAAAATGTACCTTGGGTGAGGTTTTTTTGGTAGCACTTTGTAGGGATATAAAGAAAAGGTGAGAGGACACTGTGGCATCTGTGAATAGTCAAAAATTGAGACATGAGATAATTGAAAAGTAAGTGGAAACAGCAAATCAGAGACAAAGGCGTGAGGAGAAACAGAAACTCTATGAGAACACATGACGGTATGGAGTTGCAGATTTGAGCTGAGTTTGTCACCATTTATGGGACGGAAACATGTCTCAATTTTTAAATGCTAAAGAAAATGCTATGACCAATCGATTTCCTGTACAAGCACTAAGACAATTCATTGGCAAAAGAATTATTTTCCGACCAATGGTGCTGTGTCAACTGGATATCTACATGCAGAAGGATGAAGTTGGACCCATATCTCACACCATACAGCAATGAACTCAAAACTTACAAATGTAAGAACTAAATTTATGAAGAACTAAATTACAAAACTCTTAGAAAAAATTGCAAGCATAAATATTCATGACCTTAGATGAGACGATGGTTTCTCAGATATGACACCCAAAGCACAAGCAACAAAAGGAAAATTAGACAAAGAAGACTTCATCAAAATTATAAACTTCTGGACTTCGCAGGACACTATTAAGAAGGTGAAAAGATAACCCACAAAAAGGAAGAAAATATTTACAGATCATATATCCAATAAGAGATTTGTATCTGGATATATAAAACTCTTATAACTCAATAATAAAAAGACAACCCAATTAAAAAGTTAGTGACAGATTTTGTACAAATAGCTACAAGCACAAAAAAATACTCAACATTATTGATCATCAGGAAAATGGAAATCACAACCACTTAATAGAGATAACACTTAATATCCACTAGGATGACTCTAATCAAACATGCAAAAAATAACAAGTGTTGGTGAAAATATGGAGAAATCAGAATCCTTACACATTGCTGATGGGATGTTGAAAACATGGTGCATTCACTTTGTAAAAACAATCTGACAGTTTCTCAAAAACGAAACATAAAATTACCATATGACCCAGTAAAAGAATTGAAAATATAAAACACTAGTACACAAATCTTTTTAGCAGCATTATTCATAAGAGTCAAAAAGTGGAAACAACCCAAATGTCCATCAACTGATAAATAGGTAAACAAATATGGTCTAACCATGGATGGAATATCACTCGGCTGTAAGCAGGAGTGAAGGACTGACACATGCTAGAATATGGATGAACCTGGAAAACATTTTATTAAGTGAAGAAAGCCAGAAATGAAAAGTCACATCACATATGATTCCATTTATTTGAAATCTCCAAAACAAGCAAATGCATCATGACAGAAAGTAAGAATAGTGTTTTCCGGGGGCTGGGGATGGGAGGTTGGTTGAAGAGACAGAAATTGCTGACTGATAAGGGATTTCTTTGACGGTGATAAAATACTCTGGAGTTTAATAGTGGTGATAGTTGCACAGCTTTGGGGCTATACTAAAAACCACTGAAATGGTGATTTTATGATATGTGATTTTATCTCAATAAAAAAAATGTGACTCCATAAAGTTGGAGGTTTGGGGAGACTTCCCCAAACAGAAAATTTGGTTGTATATACACACTGTGTGTATGTATTGAGCATCTACTATAAGCTATGCCATTTTCTGGGCTATTATATATGCTCTTGATCCAATTTATTCTTTGTAACAATTGCGTAAATTAACTATTAATGGCCACATTTCAAAAATGAGGAAAATGAGGCTCAGAGACCTATCTGGTTAAAAAAATAAATGAATCAATAAATCTAAATAATATCATCCCTATCTCTACACAGTTCTGAATCCAGTTCAAACAGTCCTTGACAATCAACACAGGTTCTCTTCAGGGTCGGACGCTGCGCAAGTTCGGATGCGTGTCTGCCCGTTCCCTGACATCTCTGCCGTGCACAGCCCCCGCAGGCGAGCTCCCACCCGGTGCCCTGCGACTGCGCAGCTGACCTGGTGCCTCAGGCTTTGGGGTCTGAGAGCTGCAAATCTGCTGAGCCACACAGTGCTGGTTGTGTCTGGGAGAAGAGATGAGAAGAGTCCCCACACCGAAGCCAATTCGCATGTTGGTGTCACCAAGTTACTCACCCATTGTTCTCAGTTAATGTACAAACTGGCCCCTCCGGACTTTACATGAACAGTCTGGATTCTTGAAGTGGAAGTGCAGATTCCATGTTGTATTT
Organism: Avahi laniger; assembly: GCA_963575035.1. Classification (NCBI taxonomy): domain Eukaryota; kingdom Metazoa; phylum Chordata; class Mammalia; order Primates; family Indriidae; genus Avahi; species Avahi laniger. The sequence continues at coordinate 28,467 of CAUYSK010090249.1, read as the reverse complement.
ATTCAGATGCAACACAAAGGTGAGTGGTTCAAAGAGGGTTTGCCCTGAATTTCCATAGTGCTAAGCAGACTGTCATTTACTCTGTAGATCTTAGGCCATTGGGAGACATCTGGGGACCACAAGTGTCTCTCTTGAGGCTGGGCCATCACACAAGGTCAAGGAAGGGCCTGAGGGAAGGCGGGGGCAGGGCGGTCAGCAGGAGCGAGGCTCAGCAGAACTGACGGCACCCCGGAGGGTTTGCATAGAGTCCTAAGGGCAGTGGAGGTGCCACCAGGCTCTAAGGAGACGCACAGGGTGGCCTCTGAGGACGAGGAACAGGGCTGCATTGTGTGGAGATCCCACCACACTCCCAGCAAGAGGAAGACTCTGTAAAGAAAACAAAAATGAATAGGTCTCAGAGGAAAGGCAAGCTTGGAGTAAAAGATAAAATGAGTGCAAAATAATAATTATTAAATGCCAATAAAAGCACAGATAACAAGTGTTCTAGAAGGCAATGAAGGATGATTATTAAAAGGTGAGTGAACCTGGGCAAGTGGGACAGAGACCTCTCAGGAGAATGTGGCTTTGCCTGATGTGCAAAGGTGGATTTCCACGGGCAGAGAAACTGGGTTGGGAAGAAGCAACCTCCAGTCACTGGCTGGCAAGGTCACGACTTTAAAGGAAACCTCCAGAAAGGAGAGCAGTGCTGCTAGTACATTTTGAACCATAGCTTTTAAAAGTAGAAATTCTTCTTTAAAAAAATTAACATGGTGCTCAGTTTGTCCATCTTTCATGGACAAGTATCTAAGAAAAAAAAATCGTATTTGATTGAAAGTTCTGTGCCGGGTGCGCACATCCTGACTCGTGACACCAACCCCGCCCAAGGTGCAGGCACTTCGCACACAGCCGCGCACACGCGGGAGCCTAGCCCAGACCCTCAGCAGCGTCCTGGCCATTTCCCCTCTCGGGCTTGCTGGCTTCAGCATCGCAGGAAGGACAAACCCCAGCAAGCGCTCGGAACCCAAGGCTGCCTCATCCAGCACTCCTGGATGGAAGATCAGAAAGGCAGGCACAGCCAGGGAGAAGGAGAACTACATCAGGAAGCCCACAGAGTCAGCCCACAGAGAAGGACACTGAGGTGAACCAGGGAAAGGGGCCACCTGGGGGGACAGCTTTTCACTTCCTCTCCTCCTTTTTAACTCCGGGCTGCAGGAAGCTAGGCCCTGGATAGACGTGAAAGGTTCATGGACCCAAGGTACAAACATCACTCCCTCTTAACCAGCTGCCTGGCCCTGCAAGTCCCAGAAGGCGCCAGGACTGAAACGTGGCCCGGTAGGACAAAGCCTAGACCAGGAGTCGAGTGGGAAGACTTGAACCTGTACTTGCTCTGCCACCTCCCGGGACCATGGGCTTCCACGGGGCGCTTCCTTTCTGGCAGCTTCGTTTTTGTCTGGTAAGTGGGGAGAAGATTCGTGGAAGTTCCCAAATGTAGTTCAATTGCAAAGGTTGCCACGTTTCCTTGTCTTTCCCTTACAGCCCCTCGTGAAGCAGGTGCTACTATCCGCATTTTACAGAGGAGGAAACTGAAGCTCAGAGAGCTTAAGTGACTGGCCCAAATGACATAGCTGGTTAACTAATAACTTGGCGTATTGCCCGGTCAGTCTGATCCCAAAGCCCTCACTCAGCAGACAATGATTTTCTGCTTTTGCGGAAAATGGACTTAGCTCTCCCTCTTACCTCCTCCGAAGATGTTTGTGGAGTGGGAGGACAGGAATGCATGTCCTGGAGGTCCGTGACATGTGCTGTGCCCTAACCACGTCCCGGAGGAAGGGTGCTAGGAGAGCGGGCACAGGCCTGGGGTGAGCCCCATGCCACCTGCCCTGCCTTCTTGCATACGGGTCAGGAGGAAACAAGAGACAGAGGCGCCATCGCTGAGACAGCCGGGCAGACCCCGGGCTCTCACACTGCTCTCAGAGGAATCACTCTCCCACTGCCATCTGAGTGGCTTCCAGCTCGTGGGGACACACTTTCAAGACAGAGAGGAGACAGTCACCAGGCCTGGGGGAGCCTCTTCTCTGAAGCCTGGCAGGAGGGTCTGCAGGTGAGAATCACTGCAGCCTCCATGGGGGACACTGATTCAGGGACTGATGTAGGGCACTCCTCGGGGACCGTGGGCAGCTGGAATGGAATGGTCTTCCCTCAGCCTGGCCCGGCTCCCACAGATTGGCTGAAACTTGAGCACACAAGGACCAGGGAAGGCCAAAAGGGAAGGGCTTCCGTAGGAGCATTTGTCCCGGAGAGAGTAATTCCAGGAGGAGGAGCCAGCCTGAGGAGCATGAGCGTGCGGCTCACAGAGGCAGGACCAGACCTGCATCTGCAAATTACCAGCTGAGGACCCGAGGTGAGAAATTACACTCCCTGAGCTCAGCTCCCACACCTGAGAAGGAGGTATTAATCCCCAGCCTGAGAGGTCCTGAGAACGGAATGAGGCAGTGTGTTGAGTTACTATTCGGGAAGTCGTGGCTGCTGCCACAGGGATGCTGATGCCAACAGTGATGATGCCAGCCTCCCTCCATCATGGGAGCACAGGGCACCCATCTCTCTCCGTCACACTCTGTGGTTCACAGAGCTCTGCCACGACCCTCGTTTCATCTGAGCTTTGTGGCAAGTGCACTAGGAAGGAAGTGCAAGGATGTCCCTTTTCTACAGATGATGAAACTGTGGCTCAACATGACTAAATGACCTTCAAAGGTGACAGCGTTGGTAGGCACAGAAGCAAGGGCTGTCGCCTGGGCCGGCTGGTCCTGGCCCGTCTCCTCCGAGGCTGGTAGCTGGTGTGTAGCACTATGACTGGGCCTCTGCCAGGAAGCCAGCCAAGCCTGTTTCTAGGGTTCCGTTGTGGAGGCCTGAATGCAGAGTCTTTTATATACTTTCCAGCCAACAAGCGTTGGGCTGAATGCTTCTCCTTGAATAAATAGGAGTATAAACTCAATTGCACAAGTTTTCTCAAAAAAAAAAAAAGAAAGAAAGAAAGAAAGAAAAGAACAAAACGTGCTTAAGCGACATCCTTTTTTAGTTACTGAATCCTCCTTTGTATCACTAGGTGTGATCAGCTGGAGAAAATGCAATCGCCAAGTGGAGACTATCTAGGAAAATCTTCAAAATCTTTTTCACACTTTTTCCAACCTGCCGTATACGCAGGTCCCTAGATGCATCCAAGAGAATGTGGGAGCGATGCAAGGAAAAGTGGAAGCTCATCAGGACGTGCCCATTGCTGGGTGACGTTGGGAACGGCCCTGAAAATCCTGGCCTTAGTATCCTCACGTGTAAACGAGAGGAATGGGAGATGCCCACTGCCCACCCTGGGCACACGTCCAACAGTGTACCTGCTACTACGCCAACAACAACACGATGCAAGGATGTTCTCTTATCTAGAATGCAGAGGGCATCCAAATTTAACTGTCCAGATCTCTGCTCTGAACTCCAAACTCGGCCATGTGACCGTGACCTACAGTGACCTACATATAGTTTCCAGTTTCCAGTTTCCAGCTACACAGTAGGTCACAGGCCACTTACATTGAATAGCAGTGGAAGAGCCCAGACTCAAACAGACTGACCTATATAAACGCTGGCTGCTACCACTTACTATCTATAAACTCTGGCAGTTTCCTCATCTGTAGTATCCAAGTGACAATCATAGCAAACCAGCTCATAGGATGGCTGTGAAAATTCAACAAATTAATCCATACGGAGGGTTTAGAAGGGTCCGTGCAAATAATATCATTTCAATATTCCTCAGACTCTCTCAAGTTTTTCTATCACAGTGAATTCCTCCACTGTCCTTTCATCCATTTATCCATCCATCCAGTTCCTTAAGACTGAGACAGGAAAGTCACCTTAGCACCTTCCTCCACACCTTCCACGTCCTCTTCTCTTGGTCCCAATCTTTCCTCCATCACTACTTCCAGCACCTTTATGCAAGACGCCACTCTCTCCCAGCATGACCCCTAACTCATTAGCATACACAGAATACTTTTTTAAAAATAAAAATCAGATTGTGTCATCCCCTGTGTCCCAAAGCGTTTAAAATTAAACCCAAACTTTTTATAACGGCCCTGCATAATCAAGCCCCCTTCCCATCTCTCCAACCTCACTTTGTATCATTCCTTCTTACACCCCCAGCTTGGGACACACTCGCCTCTTCCAATTTCCGGAAGGCACCAGGCTCTTTCCAATATTAGAATCTTCACAGACAACATCTGCTCCGCCTGTAATGTTCTTCCTGTTCTCTTTGCAGGTTGGCTCTTCTCACTTCTTCGGATGACAGTCTTAATGTTACATCTTAAAAAAGGTCTTTCCTGAAAAAATATGTTTTTCCTTCATGACATATATGGCAACATAACACTATATATTCACATTTTTTGAGTTTTTACATAGTATCTAGAGTAGTGTCCGATATGTAGCCACTAGACACATTTGCCTATTTGGTGCTTGAAATGTAGCTAGTATGAGTTGAGATGCAGCGTAAGTACAAGTACACACTGAAACTTGAAGAATTAGTATCAAAGAAAAGAAAACCATTGCATTATTAACTGCAATGTTGATTACATATTGACATATTTCAGATATATTTAGTTAAAATGTATTATTAAAATTAATTTCTTCTTACCTTTTTAATGAGGCTATTAGAAAACTTACAGAACTTACAATTGCACATGTGGAGATCTACTGGAGATCATTGATCCAAAGCATAGAGATTTTCAATAAATGCTTACTGAAATGAATAAAAGAATCTTCCTGGAGCATCAATAGTCCTAGAACATGTTTTCATATTAAAATAAACATGGACATTTTATAGAATATAATGGAAATTTCACACAAAGCTTTTAAACAAAACACGAGACAAAATAAAAATGTCGGTTGCAATGAGCATCCACTCATGAGCCACCCCTGAGTGAATTCTATCTTGAGATACTGAGTGTCCTTTGTGCTAAAGGTGGGGAAACCCTGACAGTGGTCTCAGGTCCCTCTTCTGTAGTTCTGTTAGCACTTTCAGGCAGGACTCCTTCCCTTCTTGGGGCAAAGAGAGCAACTGCCCATCTCCCTCCTCTGTACCCCATTTCTGACAGCTTATTTTCCCTCTGACTCTGACCTGCTACCTGACTTTTTTTTCATCAACTTGCCAGGACAGTGGTTGCCTACCTGGGCCACCTCCTTGTCCTCCCTCTCTTCTCTGTGCTCTGGGAGGCCTCTAGGGGCAGCCCCTGGGAACAGCCCAGCCACTCGCACACCCCAAGGTATAACCTATCTCCTGATCCGGGACGTCACATCCTGAGCCATTCCATTCCTGGGTTCTCTGTTTCTCTTTGCTTCTTTCATGGTCACCATGCAACATTCAGGTCCCTGCCACTCCTGGATTTCATGTCACCAAGAGCTAATTCCCATGGCCTAACCCCTTGTCCTCATTTTGCTCAGGTCTGTTTCGGCAGGTCACTCCAAGACCACTTCGGGGAAAGCCCTTCTCTGTTTGACTTGTCCCAGAGTCTGTGATATCACACATGTTTCATGCCTCCCTGGCCACACCTCCGCCACCATGTGATGAACCGACCAGACCACCATCCTCCCCCAGGGGTCTGCATTTAGACGGCAGCAACTCACAGGACCAAGCAAATGTTTCCCAGAAAGGTGAGTCTCATTGTGTTCCAGGTGATGGAAGCTCCCAAGCTTTAGTAATGAAAACCAAAGTCCTTTTCTAATAACAATGTTAAAATGTATTTGTATAGCACTTAAAAATGAATGCTGTTTCCTATAAGTTTTCTCATTTGGCATTCAAAACAATTCTGGAATGAAGGTGTTTTTATTTCCATTTTACAGTTTTGCAAACTGAGACTTAAGTCCAAGGACATTCCTCAGGACCCTTCACTCACTCAGTTCATTTCCATTTAATCCGCAAACGAAGGAGGCAAGAAGCTAGTGACTGAGAAGGGACAGATCTTCTGAGTGACAGGGCAGGGAGACCTCACACCACATGCTCTTGCAGTACAGCACAGCACTCTCTCTCAGAACTGCCGGTGCTGGGGAGGTGTCTTTGTGAAGGTGGAGTGACCGATAACCCAGTGACTTTTTTCATGCTATTTTCAATATTATTCCAGCCACAGAGGCTGTAGACACTGCCGTTCCCGGGGGTGCGGTCTGTACCCCTGCTCTAAGTCTGCTCCTTTGCACAGAGGGTTTTTAAAACTGGCATCTCTGTTCAGAGGAAATCCTTAGGGGCTGAAAAAATACCATTATTTAAAGAAATGAAAATAGGTTTTAAGGTCAAAATCGATTACAAATCAGACAAAATATATTTTGGCATTCAGTTTGATGGTTTGGAGAAATACAAAAGTAAAAGAGAAAAACCGTCCTTATCAAGGCATATTGTATAAGGAGTATTGTAAAGATATGGAAGGACCTCACAGATGCAGAAAAACATATATGGAGGGAAAAGAAGGGGAAGGCAGAGCAAGTAGCAGTGGGACAGCTTGCTGGGCAGGGAGTCCCTGTGTGTCTGCGGTGGCGGAGGCAGTGGGGTGGGGAAAGGTGTTTTCTGTTGACTTCCTGTCTTATGGCCAGTGGTGAGTGAGGCCCAGGAAGGGTCCTTTTTGCCCTGGTTTAATGAATTATAATGAATGGTTTGCAATTAGTGGATCAATATTTGTGTCATAACAGCAGCCTCTCAAGTATTTCAGAACATTCTATTCTACATGCTACGCTGAGCAGTTCCTTATCTGACATTATTAATAACAAATTATCTTTTGTTTTAATGCAAAGGTAAGCTTAGTTCAGCTTTGCTGGAAATAAACATAATTAAACAATAATGGTGCCCAATGTGCCTCAGGCATTGAGCTAAGGATGGGAGATACAGAGATTAATAGTCCATCTTTGCCCCGTAAGTGAAACTTTCTTTAGGGAAATTCTACATACTGAAATTTGAACAAGAAGAAGATTGCAAGTTAAAAAATGATTATTCATATTACTAAAGGATTTGCATGTGTATGTGTTGTATTTAACATGAGCATTCACTGTCAGGTTATTTCAAATAATGAAACACTGTCGATTATTATAATTTTCATGGAGACAGTTTATAGAGATGATTTCAAGAATCCAGTCATTATATCACTTCCACATTTAATGCCTGTGCATTAAGAACTTTTACTATATATTCGAAAATGAAGACTCCTCTCTGAGAAAGGAAAAATGAAATTGATCACCAAAATGCCACCAAATACCACCAAAATACCAGGCAAAACTAAAACATTGCCACTTACAAGAAAAAATTATTCAATTAATTTTGGTCTATCCATTTATCAAAGTCATCAGAAAATATCATACGTTAAAAAATGCAAAGACAAATGTGACAAGAAATTGTTATATCTCTTGTCTAGAATTCACATGTATCACTTTGATACAACGTTAAAATAATTAATTAAGATACACTTTCACCACTTTAAAATAAAACGTATATTTTTATATTGTATATAATCTCCATATATATTTACACATATGTAAATAGAGTCCAAAAATTCATCTAGCAATATGTGTGGAAGGATCCTTGTATAGATAATATACAATATCACCCTCAGTGCTGCCAAAAGAATGGAAAGTCATGATTCTCATGTTTGTGAAGCTGCGGTTACCGCGGGGAGATGGAACACGTCGTGGAGACAGGAATGAGCAACTTGTCGAGCGGCAGGGTTGGGTGAGCACCAGCGGCCAGAGTCCTGACTGCCGTGGGTGAGGACCACTGGTGAACCCTCCGACTCTCCCACTTCACACCCAGCTACAGTCCCGGCCTCGCACCCACAAGCCTGGGCATTACTTCTTTGTCCATTTGCTCATCTGCCCTTTTTTTTTTTTTAAGTTAGTTAATTTATTTTTTCTTTTCAAGCCTTCAGCTTCTAGGTGTGCCATTTGCAAGACTACTCCCCATGTGAGTTTTGAGTTCTGGTCCCACCAAGCACTTCCATTTGGCTCTCAGCACCATGGCGGCCCCATCTCCCTGGCCACCCACTCAGAGCCACTGCGACCGTCCTCCTCCGCTACTCCTCACCCTCCCCACCGCACCCCAGCCAGCCACTCTCCTGCACAATAGAGAACATTAAAGCTATCGGGAACTTGCTCACATTCCTATTTTATTTCTAGGTTGCAATAGAAATCTATTGGTATCCGCTCCTACTCTGTTATTCTTCTTATGATAGAAAGGTTGTCCCTCGTCCTCCCCAAAGTTGATCCCTGTGCCAGTGATTTGGATTCCTTTCTGCCTGCCCAATTTGATGTTTATACTCTCATTTTTCCTTTTATGTTAAACCTTATCCTTTCAACTGGATTCTCCCTTTGGCTTCCATGTATATTTAAAATCTTCTCTTTTAAGAAAATGTAAACCTCTCCTGCAATCCCTCACCTCCTTCCAGAAACCCTCCCTTAAGAGACAAACTTCTCAAGGCCTCATTCTCAAACACGCTCTATTTTTCTCATCTGCTTTTCACTTTTAAACTCCCATTGCTGCAGCTTTGGGGCCCTCCTACTTGACCTTTCAGAGTTACCTGACCCTCTTGACCTGAATGTCTCCTGTGGGTTGAATTGTGTCCTCAAAAAAGGTATGTTGACATCTCAACCTCTGGTACCTGTGACTGTCACCTCATCTGGAAATAAGGTCTCCACAGATGGAATGAAGTTACAATGGAGGTCATTCGGGTGGCACTAATTCAGTGTGACTGTTGTCTTCACAGGAAGAAGAGGAGAGACAGGGAAGAGGCCATGCAGTGATGGAGGCAGAGCCCAAGTGATATGTCCTCGAGCCAAGGAACACCAAGAGCTGCTGGTCACACCAGACGCTAAGGGAAAAGCAGGGGATGGATGCCCCGAGAGCTTAGAGAAAGGGCACGGCCCTGTAGACACACTGATTTGGGGTCTCGGTCCTCCAGAACTGTGAGAGAGTAAATTTCCATTGTTTAAAGCCACTCACTTTGCAGTACTTTGTTAGGGCAGCCCAAAGAAGCTACTATAATGAGCAAGAGATAAAGTTCTCTGGTATTGATCCATGAATAGCTTAGTTACATTCATTAGGAGAGTCTAGTCTACCCTAAAACAATGTCTCCTTCCTCAAAGACTTCCAGAAAATTTGGACAATCTGATAAAACTATTTTAATTAATCTTTTTCAGAGATGCCTATCTCATACTTTCCTTTGAAAAAAATCAAATCTTTGAACCCAAAACCGTCATCTATGGCTATTTCAAGCCTTCAGAACTCTGAAGAGGTGTGGGATGAGGATTTCCATTCTGTGTCCTTCGGACCCGGGTGACCAGACGTCCTGGCAGACCCCCAAGGCTCTTGGTTTATACTTAGTGAAGGGGGCCCCTTTTCTCTCTCCCAACTGAGCTTATTTGCATAATAAATCATGATGGTGCCCCATTCAATGTCACTGGTTGAGTGACTACCTGTTCTGCCTTTCCAAGGATCTAGTCCTCGTTATAGAAAAATACATGTTTTAACAGTGACCCATAAAGAGTCTTCTTGCTGATCTTCTTCTAGAGTCACTCCTTAAAGACACCAACAGACACCTAGAGTCCACACAGAGCTTCCTTGTGTAAAGACTTTTTAAAATTTTTTCATAGAGAAAATAATGTTTGATAAAAAGACAATTTAAATACCAATAAAAGAGCATAAGTTTTATGGCTAGTGATCAGTGTATTACATTTTATTCTCTACACAATATTTATAGTTTGATTTTTTTTTATTTAGCAATTTATTGTAAACATTTTATACGCTACTAAATACTCATTTGAAATCACCTTTTCTTATGAGCTCATATTATCCCACCACATGTAACCCGCTTCTTAAAGGACGGGTCTACACTGCTAATGCCCTCTCCCTTCCCTCTGATCTTCAACCCACCCGATGCATCCTGCCCCAGAAACACCGACCTACGCAGTTCTTCACCGGGCCACTGGTACCCACCCATGGCCAAATCTGATGGGTGTGCTTTCTTCTGGATTTGTTGACAACATTATTTGGTTCTTTAAAAGGAACCACTGAGTTTTATAAACTCTAATACTTGAGGATCTTCTTCTTTTTCCGTGAATGTTTCTTCCTTTCCTTAAGTTTCTCTTCCCAAACTCATCTTTCATAATTGTTCCCAGTCTGCACTCCCTCTCCTTTAAACAACTTCACAGCCACTTCAAACTCGATTTGTCCAGAAATGAGCTCAAAAGTCTTACTATCAGAGGGAAGAGGAGAAGAAGTGTGCTAATTTTTCAAACTTTTCATAGCAGGAAGTCAATAGATGTACGAAAATAATGAAGCATGCAATTAAAAATAAACATTAATAACTTCATCTTCCTGGTGTAATAATTTTTTCTTAACATTGTAAAGTTCTTATAGAAACCTATCATTTGTGAAGAATGTTTATTTGAAATATTTACATTTCTTCATTTTTCTTTGTCTTTTTGTTTCAAGTAAAAAATTTTTAATGTATTTGATTAAAAATATCATGTATAGTATGCCCATGTTTTCTCCCTATAGATAGTTACAAAAATATATATATATACACATATGACATTTATACCATATCTATCATGTATATATGCATATACATATGTATGTATTCAGAATGAGCTATATATATATTATTCAGAGAGAGAGAGTGCTTTTATATTTTTTTTGTATTTTTTTATCTTCATGTGTTTGTTTTATTTTAGTTTTTAATATGTAATGATAGAATTCATTTTAATTATTTCAATTATTTCTATTTAAATAAGCTTCCCAGACCACTCCTCTGATATTTTCCATTTCAGTGGACCCCACCCTCACCGCAGTCACCCAGGCCAGAAAACTGAAATTTACCTTTGACTTGTCTTCACCCGTATTCCTCATTCCCTGTGATCAGGGAATTTTACCTCTTAAATATTTCTCTAGTGATCCTCCTCTCCCATTCCCACTACCCCTCTCTTCCTTCACATTGTGCCACCTCTCCCTTGAACCACTGCAAGAGCCTTATTTCTCTGGGGTGGGCTTCCTCAAACACCTGCTGCACACTGCTTCCAAAAGGTTCCAGCAAAATGCCATCACACCAGGTTATTCTCTGGCTCAAAACTCTTAGATGGTTTTCTATCATTAGAAAACAAAGTACAAGTTCCCTTTCTTGACTTATAAAAATACATGCAGGATCTATAAGGCTGTTGTCCCCTTCTCAGACTCATCTCTGGTCATGTCCAGAACTGCCTAACATCCCTGTCACGGTCGCCAACTTCCATGTCTGTTCGCTTTCTTGTTTGGTTTGCCCCCAACACACTCCTTTGCTCATGATGCCAAATCCTGCTCTATCTTTTAAACTAAGCTATGGAAGACTGCCTCAAATACTGAATGCCCAGGATTTTCAAAAGCCTCTTTGATATCATCTTGCAATGACTTCCTTGAGGTCATGGAGGATTTCTAATTCATTTTACGTCCCCAAGTCTCAGTGTGGAGGAGGTGCCCAGGCAGCTCTCTGTGGGGGGTGAGCAAGGATTAAATGGAAGGAACCAGGTTTCTACCCACCTCTATTCCTCAGTTTCTTTAATTAGTTCTAACTTTACATGCCCCTGAACATAGAAGTTTGGTTTATCTAATAAAATTAATGTTGAAATCAGTCTTTCCTAAGGAAAGTAGAATTAAATCCATGGCTCAAAGCAATCTTACAGTTCATCAATAGGTTGAAAAATAATATAGGTTAGTCAACAAAGAAAGTTTATTTATCCTGAAATATGTAAAGAAAAAAGTAAAAAACATAACTTCTAAAACTACAGTGGTCCGCAGTCACACTCTATTTTTTTCTACTTAATAATTAGGTGACATATAATATGTTCTTTAACTTCTCTGAGTTTCTTTCCTTCTTTTCTTTCTTCCTTCCTACCTCCCCTCCTTCCTTCTTTTTTTCTATTTTTCTTTCTCTCATAAAAGTGGATAATGCCTCCTACGGAGCTTTGAGAATTCACGGGGTGGAACCTCTGCAGTAGACCACGTGGGACACGCGAGACTCTGAACCAACGCTCCTTCCCTTTTGTCCCTACGACCTGTGTCTCCCCGTCAACCCTGTCAGCATGCGAGGTAGCTACACTTCAGCATTCTGAACTTTTGATTAATATATACTTGCGTCTACCTTACAGCTAATTCTCTTCTTGAAAGGAATGAAGGGATGTAATTTATTTATTGTTAATTTTATCTTACCTGACACATGATAATCATTTAATGCATGTTTGGTCAAAGAGAAGTAATACTATAGCATTTATTATGTACCAGAGAATTCCTTAAAGGCATTACATATTAACGTATTTAATCCTTTCAACAGCCCTATGTGGTAGGTAGGCACTCTTGCCATCCTCACCCTATGGGTAGGAAAACTGAGGCACAGAAAGTTTAAGTAACCCTCCTAGAGCCACTCAACTAAATGGACATTAACAAACTGACTGTGGAATCCAGGCTTTTAATGCAATTCAATAGTGTCTCTCTCTCTCTCTCTCTCTCTTTGACTGTGGCAATACTATTTTTATTTCTTTAAAACATGTAGTTATAAACAATTTCAAATATGTAGCAAATTAAAACACTTGGGTATCACTACCCAGATTTAACACATCTTAACATTTTGCCATGTCTCCTTGAGGTATTTTTTAAAGAAAATAAAATAATGCTAAATCTCTCTTTGATCCACTCCCTCCCCACTCCCCCATCCTTCAAAAGTAATCATTATTCGGAAGTTGATCTATATCTTTATGGTGATGTTATGTCACAATTAAATTATTTTATTTTTCACAAAATTCTCTAAAAATTAAATACACAACTAACGCCATTTCTTATAACATTTTTATTTCTTCATCGAACCCTAGAAAATAAATATTAATAATATCATTAGACTTGAACATCACATCATGTTTTTATATATGTGAATTTCACTACTTAATTGAATGAAAACAATTCCAGTTGAAACATCTCACTTTCAACACTAATCGAAGCATCTCACTTTCGTCTGTGCAGTTTCTGCACATTGCTGTGTTGGTACTTGTTAGACTGCCATTCAACAAAGGCAAGACACTGCCTCCACTCTGATTATTTTGGGAAATGTGAGTAATAAGATCATACTTCAATATCACTGCCTTCTAGATTATTAAAATCGTGGTTTCCCGCAGAGTATGTCAAAAGTTAGGCTCCACATATCTCCCCATCGGTACTTACTGCATCCGGAGGCATGGTGATGGGGTTTGGAGATGATTTATTACATGTGACACAGATTTCTGTTTATGCACTCATAAAGGCCACGTCTGCAAGATCTATAGAGCCAGCTTGCACCAGTACACTGAGCTGAGATGAATAAATGAATAATTGTTTTGATAATATTAACCAAGCATGTGTTATGTCTCTTTGCAACATCTGTTATTAACAACATAAACAAAAGGAATCCTCACTGTTTGTATGTTACTCTGCTTTCAGGAACAATGTAATGTTCTCAATTCGGTAAGCCTTTACAGGTATCAATTAGAACAACACTTTTTTTCTGAATATCTCTGGATCAAGTGGAATGCAAGTGTTTTTAAAATAAGATGGCTGGATAAAAATCAATTGGTGATTTTATTTAAAATACCAACCATCTCTCTAAGATTTTAATGCAGTATGTATATCTCAGAGTAGGGTAAGAAAATCAGTGAATGGTTTAACAAACAGCAGAGTTTATTATATGCAGCCAGGTGGAGAAACCACTGGCTTGGCCACACTTTCTGCAGAGCCAGCCTCAACAACCTATCAGAAAAATGGCTGATAACATTTTGACTGATCATTTCTAATGATGACTGACTTACCAGCTTACAAGGCAGTCCACCCCAACTTTGCAGTGCTGGCAATAGGATAGTCCTCCCTGAAGCAGCCCATTTTGAAATATTAAACAGGTTCCCTGTTTATGGTGAACTGTCCCATTCAGAAAGCTGCTAGGGCTTGCCAGGCTTTTCCTAAACAGGAAAGTAAGAGTCAGCAGAATCCAGAGAGGGGGAAGAAGTAACACTCAAAACACAAGGATATGACATGAGAAGGAGAAAAAAAATTGGAGAACGCTTTTACAGTTTTGTGCATGCCCCTGTTGCAGCCCACTTCCAGGCTGGGGGTGAAGGAAAAAGAAATCTAAGATAGCTTGAGTCCTGTAATATTGTCCATGGCAAAGATCAGCCGGCCCAAGACACGGGAGCTGTCCCGGAGGGGCTTGCCGTTGGAAGCAGCAAGGACACAGGACCCTAACCCTCTAACCCAACCCTAACCCGACCCTAATCCCAACAGTATTTCCTGTGGGCTGGGGAGCACATAGTGGATGCAGATGGGGATGCTAAAACTGGTCAGTGTGGCTAGAAAATAGCACCGGGGGCCAGATCCCCATCCATGTGCTCAGCACCTTGGACAAGGCAATGTCTGCACCAAATGGGGGCTTGCAGTTTCTCTCTCCATTCTACTCCTTGTGAGGACTCAGCGAGAAGGAGCCCATCTGCAATCCAGGCGGGGGGCCCTCATCAGACATGGCATCTGCTGGTGGCTCAGTCTTGAACGCCTAGCCTCCAAAATTATGAGAAATGAGTATTTTTTAAGCCACCAGTCTATGGTAATTTTTACAGTGGCTCCTACTAAGACAGAGATGATACATTATTCTTCTCCAGACCACATTCTCAATGCCACCATACTTCATTCGGCATAGCTATAATCTACCATTCTAGGTACACTATAATTTATACACATTTTCCATAACAGAGATGACTAAGTTATTATTATCTATTATACAAACATGGTCCAAGCTATTATTTTTCTCTAAGCTCAGTTTGATGAATGTAATTTGAAGCATCACTTATTCTAATAATAGTTTTGGAGATAATATAAAATAATAAACTAGGAATAAAATATGATTTAAGCATTTACTATGTGCACGGATCATTCTAGGTATCAGAGGTGTCTTAGTCTGTTTTGTGTTGCTGTAACAGAGTACCGCAGACTGGGTAATTTATAATGAACAGAAATGTATGCGGCTAATCCTGCTGAAGGCTGGGAAGTTCAAGAATACAGAGCCTGCGTCTGCTGAGGGTCTTTGTGCTGGGTCATCTTATGGTGGGAGGAAGAAGGGTGAGAGAGAGAAAGAGAGAGAGAGAGAGAAGGGGCCAAACTCATCTTTCTCACCTTTTTATCAGGAACCCATTCCTGCAATAACTGAACTGTTCCCGTGATAATGGCATTAATCCACGTATGAGGGGCAGAGTCCTCTAAACCTAATCACCTCTTAAAAGTCCCATCTCTCAACACTGTTGCATTAGGGAGTCAGTCTCCAACACATGAACTTCGGGAGACACAGTCAAACCCTAGCAAAAGGGGATACTAATCGGTCTAGATATGGTTCTGTCTAGAGATTCTAATGTACAAATTGTATTAATTGATCTGGTTGATCATGAAGCTTTCCTACGAGGCTATTTTTTTCTAATTTTACTTTCTGGTTTTCTACGTCTTTGATACACAGACAGCATAAGGATAAGGATAGGTTTCTGTAACAAAGACTCCTATAAATCTGTAGCTTGAAGAGTAGAAAAGGTTATTTTTCTCATATGCAACAGGGCTGATGTTAACAGAACTAGGTTTTAGGGAAGCTTTGTTTCTTCTAGCCCTTCACAGAACCAGATCCATTTCAAAGCGTTGCTGTTCATCGTGTGCCCTATGGTTACCATAGGCAAGGGGCAGCACACCAGGCCCCCGATCCGCTTTCTGTAAATGAAGTTTTATTGGAACAGAGCTATTCATTACATATTGTCTATGCCTGTTTTAGTGTGCCGGTGGCAGAATTGAGCGCTAACACACAAACCATATCACCCACAGAGACTAAAACATTCATTATCTGGCTCTTTACAGAAAAAGTTTGCTGACCCCTGCCCTAGGGGACTGTCATGGATTGCATGGTTAAAGCTGAGTCACCACTGTGTCTGAGCTCGGTTTGCAGAAAGGATAAGAGAGCACAGAAAAGGCACTCGCATTAGTGCCAGGCCTGGAAATGACACACATCACTTCTGCTCCTGCTCACTGGGAGGGAACTGAGTCATTGGCAGAGCAGCTCCGAGGCAGCCTGTGAAATGCAGTCGAGCTAACACTTCCACGCAGGCTGTGAGTCTGCCTCACGGAAGGGGCAGGGAGGGCTTTGCTGATGGACATCAGCCTCCCCTGCATTCAATAGAAGAGAAGCAAATGTGTTTCCACTTTAGTACACACAAACTTCAGTCTTTTTTGGACAGAATAAATTCTGTCAATCCAATTTTCCCCTTTGATTTAAATGCCTGTGTTTATTTTAAAGAAATATGTATCCGTGTGTTTCTACATCATTTATACCTCTCATCAAAATGTTGTTTCTCAACAGCTGTTGGACATTCAAAATTCCTGGTGGAGAATGAATAGAAAGTTCAGTTTCGGAACCTGAAGCTTGGAAGTGTACATGGCATCTTAGCTCAGTAGGTCAGCATGTACCTGGTCAACCCCCAAGAGAAAGTGAGGCTTCCTGAAGATGCTGAATGGAGCTGATTGCAACAAAGACCTTCTCCTGACCTCATTTACCAAATCAGATCAGTCACATCTATTTTCAGGTAATGCCAATAGGAACCAAGACACTTTGAATATATGACGGCCCCTACATTGTACAATAGATCCCACTTTATAGAATGCTTTCAAATTCGTGATCTCATTCGGATAGCATTAGACCCTGTAAGGTAACTGGCTCCATCACTCAGGCCCATCTAGCATCCCCTGTCCTGTTAGTATCTCCTAGTAGCATCCCGATCACTCTTGGCAGGGAAATAGCTTTGGTACCTTATCTCCTCCTGTGGAAGTTCAGAAACCCCAAGTTCAGCCAGTCACTAGCTCCCAGGAATCTCAATATCGAGAAAAGGACAAACAGATGGGATGGAAACTTTGCAATTCAGCCTCCTGGATTTGGCAGTGAAGAGGCCAACAAACCATGGCCTAGTTTCTGCTCCTAGTCCTTAAAAGCTCCCTTGGCTCTTGTGTTTCTTCTAAGCCTGGTCCTCTAGCTGCATCCTAAATCTGTGATCCCTCCAATATCTTTTCAGTAAATTTTCTTTTGACTGAGAATCCATTACTGTTGTTTGTAACTAAGAACTCAGATTGAAACACGATATTTTTAACAACTACATTATAGGGGAAGAAACCGGACTTCAAAATATTCTTTCCCACAGTGGCTCAGCCAGTAAGCTCCAGGACTGAACAAGAATCTGTGCCTTTCATTCTACATCCAGGATGCTTTGCCTTTCAACGAATACGTCTGTAACCTCCCCTGTCTCTGAGAAGTTAAAGGAAAGTGTCTAGCACAGCCCTGCAGCCCTCTTTATTTGAGAAGGCCCAATTTCGGTGCCTTCTCTTCTCTGAAGCCTCTGCCACAATAGGCCAGTGCTAGTGGCTCTCTGCTCTATGTTCTCACAACAATTTCTCCTGTACGATACAATTACATATATAACAGTATATACAAACACCATAATTTCCTTTAAATTTCTATTAGAAGAAGCATATAAATTTTATTAATAGACTATAAATGTTTTATATGATTCACTAAAATACATGCTTATCTACAGGAAGAACATTCTCTTATCTCTTACTATGGTGTCTTGTATAGCACGAAGACTCGGTCATCTTTGTTGGATAAAGAAATGAGTAAATGAACACATAAATGTGGTAGAATAATCTGTCTGAAATCTCAAGGGGATTGTCTGAGGCATCAGGGTTTTAGAAAAGAGACATCAAGCATAACCTTATTCTCAGTCCAGCATCAACCTCTTGTCAAGAACCAGAAATTCTGCTACAGTATCTGTAAGTGAAAGAAGCTGAGGCTGTCACACCCCTGGTGTCTGAGGCCTTGTCGGCAACCATTCTGTTCAGCTGTTAGACAGGAAGGAATATGAAGCGTGTGGGGTGGCTGGTCTTAACCCCGTCCCATGACTGAAGATGCTGAAAGGCCAAACTACTTGGGATTGTTTCTTCCACCAGTCTGCTAGGGAGCCCTGATGTGGGGCATTCTCTGAGGTTAGACTCATTTCTGGAAAACCCTATTAATACAAAAACATCTTCCTCGGCAGAATCCCGGTGGTCCCGTGATGGCTATGGCAGCCTTGGGTTGTCCAGTAGAGGCTGAGGAGCTGCAGGTGAGAGCGAACGTGCTGCCGTGTGCACGAGCTCATCTGCAAAGGCTGTGGGGCAGAGGCCTATTTGTTAGGGTCTGAGGGCAATGGTGGCGGTGGCTGAAAGACTTAGAAGGAAGGACTGAGCTGTGCGTGGACAGGCACAGACGAGGGTCTGGGGGCATAGGAAGGAATAGGAAGAGATGCTGAAGACAAATGCTGGAGACGTCTGCCCAGGAGAGACAGGATAGGTTTCCCTAGCCTTTCTGAAATGCTTCCCAGAGTTCTACGTCCTAAAAATTAACTCAGGAATAAACTCTTCTCAGGTGCCAACCTGGATCCATGAAGAGAGAATTTATTTCCTAGAGTAGCTAATGCAGAGAGTCCCCATGGGAGACAAAAGGAGAATTTTATAAGCTTGAGTAGGATAATAAAACACATGGAATATTACTTCCACAACACATCTGTGTGGGTGAAACTATAGGAATCATTAGTGAGGCATGAGTATCTACTTACCTGCACTATTTCCTCAGTCATATGCTTGAAGTTGTGCTATTACTAATACGAGCAGCAACGTGGTGGTGACACCTTGTGATCATACATTAGACACGACCTCATCACATATGTAAGACGCTGTCTTGCCTGGAGGTTCATTCTGGAAATTCCTTGGCTGCCATGATGATACAATAGCCATGTTTTGGGATTTCACATGGAAAAGAACTGTGAGAAGTTTCTAAGAACTTCAGGCAGCCTCTAGATGCTAACAGCAGCCTCTGACCAACATCTAGCAAAAACGATAACAAGGCGGAAGCTCTTTGCCCAGCAACCACAAGGAAGTCAAGGCTGTAAACAGCAGAGTGAGTCTTAAAGGCACTTCCCCAGCTGGGGCTCCAGGAGACAGCCCAGCCCTGGCTAAACTGCAGCCTCATGAGACTCTCAGCAGGGACCCCAGGTGAGCCTGTGCTGTGTTAAGCCACTAGCCTTGCGGGCATTTGTTATGCGTCAACAGAAAACCAATACAATGTGTGTTTGCATGATCTGTGTCTCACATTCCCAGTGAAAAGAAGTAAGAAAGGGAGTACAGTGGGATACAATAGAAAGAGTATTTCTACTCTTGGAGAAAGACATGCTTTAAATTAAAATGTCATCTGTTACTAACTTTATGATCTTGTGCAAGTCACTTAACTTTTCTGTACCTCACATTCTTGTCCAACAAAATGGAAATGATAAAATGCAGGTAAGCAAGAGAATTTACTAGTGTTGATTGTTAGATTCAAGTAATCATTTATTAGAAAATAGAAATATCTAATATTTAATGAGCCTTACTATTGGGCCAGTGGACTAAATATATTAAACGTATATATTCAATCTTTACGGTATCCCTAAGAGACAGATACCATTATCATCACATTTTACATATGAAGAAACAAAAACACAGAGCAATTAAAGGATGCATCCAATCAGATGGCTGAGATGGGAACCTAGACAGTCTGTCTCCCTGGGGAGTTGCTTGGATGTGGCAGGAGAGTCATGGAAGGGACAACACTGGAGGCAGCAATGCTCAGGCCCCTCATAGAAGCTGAGACTTCTTCCAACCCGAGGGCAGGAGAGATAAGAAAGGATTCCCACAGCAACCCGACCATCCACTAAGCCTCATGTCTAGGCACAGATATTTCTTTACAAAAATATTGTTGTAGGTGGTGGTGGCTGGCAGAAGACGGCACTTACCCTCTAGATCAGCTGGGCTTGCAGGAGACAATCCAGGAATCTACCGACCGTATGTGACATCACTCTGCTGAGAAAGTTTCCACATCCCGAACAGCTGACTTCGGATGATATTTTTACTATGTCCTGTTTGGGAAGTGTCTGCCCTTAGTGTGTGTTTGTATAATTACATGAGTTTTTTCATCAGATCTTTATATATAAAACCAGGGGTTTGGAGCTGGTAATAACTAGGTCATTGCAGCTGAAGAGGCTCATACAATATCTGTGCTTGTATTTCCTGAAGGCAGAAGAAAAGAACACTCACTCCTCCTCCAGGCCCTCTGTGCCGAGGAGAGCTGGGCAGGTGACAGATTGGCAAGTTGTCAATGCAGCAGGAGCCACATGGAAGAACTGTGAGACACCCAAGAAGCTCAAAAGATCAAAATTATGTATTTGGTTATTCGTAACCCTTTCAAAGAGCAAAGCATATGTCACTTGCCCCAGTAAAAACTAATAAACCTTGGCTGGGCGTGGTGGCTCACACCTGTAATCCTAGCTCTCTGGGAGGCCAAGGCGGGCAGATTGTTTGAGCTCAGGAGTTCGAGACCAGCCTGAGCAAGAGCGAGACCCCATCTCTACTAAAATTAGAAAGAAATTAATTGGACAACTAAAAATATATAGAAAAAATTAGCCGGGCATGGTAGCACATGCCTGTAGTCCCAGCTACTCGGGAGGCTGAGGCAGGAGGATTGCTTGAGCCCAGGAGTTTGAGTTTGCTGTGAGCTAAGATGATGCCACTGCACTCTAGCCCAGGCAACAAAGTGAGACTCTGTCTCAAAAAAAAAAAAAAAATTCAGGGAAAAAAAAACAATACCCCGCCCAACAACAGTAATAATAATACAAATAAAAAATATAGTATAACAACTATTTACATTGTATTAAGTAAATCTAGAGATGATTTAAAGTATACAAGAGGGGCCGGGTGTAGTGGCTCACACATGTAATCCTAGCACTTTGGGATGCTGAGGTGGGAGGATTGCTTGAGGTAAGGAGTTTTGAGACCAGCCTGAGCAACATAATGAGGCCCTTTCTCTACAAAAAATTAAAAAATTAGCAAGATGTGGTGTTGTGCACTTGTAATCCCACCTACTTAGGAAGGTGAGGCAGAAGGATTGCTTCAGCCCAGGAGTTGGAGGTTGCAATGAACTATAATGATGCCACTGTAGCCTGGGCAACAGAACAAAACTTTTTCAAAAAAAAAAAAAAAAAAAAAAAAAAAAGGTATCTGGGGGGATGTGGGTAGGTTATATGTAAATACTGTGCCATTTTATACGAGGGACTTGAGCATCCATGGATTTTGGTCCACAGGGGTCCTGGAACCAATTCCTGTGGATATCAGGGGATGACTACATGTCTTGAAGGTGGGGCAATAAAGGAGAATGATCATTATCTGGAAGCTGTAGTAGAAAGGCAAGAGAATGACAGTCAATTCTGGCTCTGTGGGGATATGGGTTGCAGTAAAGAGAGAGAACTATACTTTAGGAAGGTCAGCCAGGTTTAAGTCAAGTAAGTAAGTGGAAGGAACATTGTTCACAAAGACTGAGGAAACCTCAGGTTTGGTAACAATAGAATGATTATTGTCTTGGGCATAGTGGAAAAGATTTGGGCACTGACTGTGGAAGAAAACAGGATTGAGGACGTACACACTAGGAATATAGATCATGGTGGGGTTAATGTGGCCTAATATTATAAGAGATCAAAGGGAGTGTTGGAAGTTATTGATTAGCTCAGTTGTCTGAACTTTGCTCAAGTTATTTTGGTACTGAAACTGGTTTAAAGTTCCAGATAGTATGTGACTTGATTGCATAGAGGTGGTAAATGCTTTTTATAAAGTTAATGACAAAGGAAACAAAGGCCATATTCTGGGTGAGGGGTTGACTCCAGCAGAGTTGAATTTGCTTGTTAAGTAAAGGCTCCCAGGGAAAATGTGGTCAAGGGCTGGCTGTATCCAAGTACTCCCAATGATAGCAGAGGGGCTAAAAGGCTCAGGTTGAGGGAGTTGTGGTGACAAGGATCATTTTAGAGTAGAGTGATTATCACTTTAAAATTGATTGACTTGTGGATATATACTAGAAGTAAATAGAAATGATTAACTAACTATTAGGATGTCAGGATATGGGGTAATTTTTAATTTTAAAATATAAGGCCGGGCGTGGTGGCTCACGCCTGTAATCCTAGCACTCTGGGAGGCCGAGGCAGGTGGATCGCTCAAGGTCAGGAGTTCGAGACCAGCGTGAGCAAGAGTGAGACCCCGTCTCTACTAAAAAAATAGAAAGAAATGATCTGGACAGCTAAAAAAATATATATATTAAAAATTAGCCGGGCATGGTGGCGCATGCCTGTAGTCCCAGCTACTCGGGAGGCTGAGGCAGGAGGATCGCTTAAGCCCAGGAGTTTGAGGTTGCTGTGAGCTAGGCTGACGCCACGGTACTCTCTCTAGCCTGGGCAACAAAGTGAGACTCTGTCTCAAAAAAAAAAAAAAAATGCTAAATTTTTTTTTAACAATTAAAATTGAAGAGAATTGTGAACTATGGATTTTGGAGAGCTTCTGCACAAGTTAAGACTCTTTGTTGCAAGTGACAGAATACTCAAACCAAATTGGCTTAAAAAGAAAATATTTTGCCTTATGTTCCTGATAAGTCCAAGGAAAGCCCTGGTTTCAGGCATGGCTTTTGTGGTTTAGATGATGTCACCAGGACCTGGTCTCCTTCCTTCTCTGAACTCAAATGTGTTTTCCCCTGAGTGTTGATTTGATCTTTAGATTTCATGTGGTGGCAAGATGGCTCAAACAGCTCTAGTTGCTGCCCTTCCAGTCTAAGTGCAGTAGCAAGGAGAGCCTATCTTCACCCAGGAATGCAAACAAAAATCCCAAGTCTGACTGTCATTGGCCAGAATGGAACGAGGTGTCTATCTTTGACCCAGTTATAGCTGGGAGAATCTAATGCTTTGATTGATTTATATCTTGGTCACTTATAGTTACAGGTAGGATCAGTGTCTCTCCCATTGTTTTGGACCTCTTTATGTACAGAAGAAGAGTCTAACGTCTCTGAATTTTCCTCCATGTCTAGATTGCCTCTGTCTTAGAACAATCTGGATATCTGAGATTTTGTTTATTCAATATTTGTATAGCAAATATAATGATCACTGAGCTTTCTAAAAGGCACAGCTCCAGGTACTCTTGGTTACTCCAAGTTGGATAAACCTAGTCTTTGCCTTTAAGGAGATGACTGCTTAGAAGAGTTAGTTATTAGTGTATGTTAGCCTTCTTTCCATAACAGATAATGAAGAGATATTTGAGTTTCTTCAGGAACTGGGTGAGTCTTTTGTGGTAAAAGGGACTGTGGAATCATGTAGTAATCCAGGATATAGCCAGGCCTCAAGGAGACTGGCATATAATTAGGGAACTGAAAGAATTCACTGACACTGTAGAGACTGTTTTCTTTTTGTTCTTTCCCTCCTCCTTTCCTCTTTCCCTCTGTTTTTTTTTTTAGAGACAAGTTTCTGACTGTATTGCCCAGGCTGGACTCAAACTCTTGAGCTCAAGTGATCCTCATGCCTCAGCCTCTCAAATAGCTGGGACTATAGGTGTGTGCCCAGACTTTACATCCTCTTCTGCGCAAGAATTTGTCATTCTCCTCCTGTATTGGGGTTTGTTAGTGTCTTTTTGTTTTTTTTTTGTGGTTATATTGTTCCTGTCTCATCCAACCCCAACCTCACCCTTTTCCTTGTATATGCTTTTCCTTACTTTATGATTTCCTCTCATGTATTAGCATGCTGTCTTATAGCCTTTTCTCTGGCAATGTTTTAATTTCTGTTCTTGCTTCCACCCACATGAATCTTTTCCCACTTTCTATTTGGTTGAGAGAGAGAGAATGAGGGAATGCATTTGTATATTTAAAAGAGAGAATCTACCTGTCATTCCATTTGGCCTAAGTTCTTCTAGTAGGTTCTTTCCTCACAAGCTGATGAACATTTTGTCAGACTTTTGGGTCAAGTGCATTCCCCTATCCAATTAGCTAGGCCCAGGGATCATGGGTATGTGCTGTTTATGTGGAGATTAAGGTGACATAAGAGGCCACCACACAGCTCCTTAATCTGTAAGGCACAATATTGGTAGAGCTTTTGCCTTGAGGGATGACTGTGAACATGCTATGACCAATCTGTCAAGCATGGCGAGAGCTAGATTGCCTTGCACCAAAAGAGAATTATAAACAAAATCCTTTGATGATTTAAAGAAAGCCAGTGTTTACTCAGTAAGGGCTTTAAGGTAGGCTTCATAAAAGCACTAGACTCTTAAGAATGAAGATGATTCAATAGGAGGAGATAAGGGAGAATGATGCTGGTGAATTTATGGACTCTGAAGACAGAGAGAAGATGCTTAACAGTGGCAATTATAAATGCAAAGGTTCAGTTATAAAAGAGCATGGGGCATATTTAGGAAATAATGAGTAGTTCAACATGCAGCAGTAAGGAGAAAGAAAGCTGAATCCAGAGAGAGTGTTGAGATCCTTTTATGCTAAACTAAGGAGTTGAGGTGCATGCAGCTTAGTGTTCATTGTTTAATTGTCTTGTAGTTCTCTGACTTTAAAATCACTGAGAATTTGCAAATGAGTTAAATTTAGCCCAGAGAAGTGATATAATTTTTTTCTTATAATTGACATAAGGTTACACATCATTTGAATCTCAGCTTTGTGACATTATTTAACATTTATTTGTAAGCCTTTACTCTTGATTTTTTTTTTTTTTTTTTGAGACAGAGTCTCGCTTTGTTGCCGTCAGCCTAGCTCATAGCAACCTCAAACTCTTGAGCTCACGCAATCCTTCTGCCTCAGCCTCCCGAGTAGCTGGGACTACAGGCATGCGCCACCATGCCCGGCTAATTTTTTCTCTCTATATATATTTTTAGTTGTCCAGATAATTTCTTTCTATTTTTTGGTAGAAACGGGGTCTCACTCTTGCTCAGGCTGGTCTCGAACTCCTGACCTTGAGCAATCCACCCGCCTCGGCCTCCCAGAGTGCTAGGATTACAGGCGTGAGCCACCGCGCCCGGCCTACTCTTGATTTTTGAAAAAAGTTTTATTGAGATAAAATTCATATATCATAAAATTCTCTCATTTAAAGTATACAGTTCGACGGTTTTTAGTATATTCATGGTTGTGCAACCATCACCATGATCAATTTTAGAACATTTTCAGCATCCCAGAAAGAAACTCTGTACCTTTTAACAGTCACTCCCTATCCTCCCACACCCCCATCTTCCCAACGTTAGGCAGCCATCAATCTACTTTCTATTTCCATGGATTTCTTCCTATTTTAGAATATTTCATATAAATGTAATCATACACAATGAGGTCCTTTGTGACTGGCCTTTTTCACTTAGCATAATGCTTTCAAGCTTCATCTGTGTTGTAGCATGTTATCAGTACTTAATTATTTTTTATGGCTGAATAATATTCCATTCTATGGATATAGCACATTTTGTTCTTTAGTTGATGGACTTTTAGGTTGTTTCCACTCTTTGACTCCTATGAATAATTGTGCTATGAATATTCACATGCATATTTTTTTGTGTGAACATATGTTTTCATTTTTCTTGGGTCTATACCTAATAGTGGAATTACTGAGTCATATAATATCTCTATGCTTAACCTTTTGAAGAACTATCACACTGTTTTTTCTAAAGCACCTGTACCGTTTTACATTCTCACCAATAGAACATCAGAGTTCCGATTTCTCCATAACCTAGCCAACACTTGTTATTATATTTTTGACTATGGGTATGAAATGGCATCCCATTGTGGTTTTGATTTGCATTTTCCTAATGACATTAAATATCTTTTTATGTGCTTTCATTGGCCATTTGTATATCTTCTATGGAGAAATGTCTCTTCAAGTCCTTTGCCCATTTTTTGGGGGAAGAGGAGGGTCTTGATCTGTTACCTGGACTAGAGTGCAGTGGCATCATCATAGCTCACTGCAACCTCAAACTCGTGGGCTCAAGCGATCCTCCTGTCTTAGCCTCCTGAGTAGCTGGGACTACAGGCACGTATCACCACGCCCGCCAATTTATTTATTTATGTGTGTATGTATGTATGTATGTATGTAGAGATGGGGAAGTCTTACTCTTGTTCAGGCAGGTCTTGAACTCCTGGCCTCGAGAGATCCTCCCGTGTCAGCCTTCCAAAGTGCTAGGATTATAGGCGTGAGCCACTGTGCCTGGCCTTGCCCATTTTTAAATTGAGTTTTTTTGGTTGTTACTGAGTTTAGGAATTCTTTTTATATTCTAGATATTAATCTATTATCAAACATGATTTACAAATATTTTCTCCTATTCTGTGGGTTGTATTTTCACTATATTAATAGTGTCCTTTGATGTACAAAAGTTTTAAATTTTGATGAACTCCAATTTATCTCTTTTTAAAATTTGTTACTTATGCTTTTGATGTCATGCTTAAGAAATCATCGTGAAATCTAAGGTTGTGAAGCATTCTTTTTTGGTTGCATCCTCATTTGTAGTTTTTATTTTTGTGAAGAAATTTAGCTGTGATGAGATTATTTGATATTTTATAATTTTTCTGTTTTCTGGTGAGTTGGAAATACTGGTGATGAGTACTTAGTGTGGTAATGTTGATGTATATTGTATTCTTTTAGCACAGCGGGAGTGTCTTTGCATGATAAACAGTGCTTTGCCATTCAATTTGATAACAAGATAACTCATACTCTACCGTATCTTTAAAGTATATTTGAAGTCCATTTTTATCTGTGAGTTGTAGTAGTTTGCCAACTCCTCCCTTAACCTACAACAATAAACCTACTGGGACTAAAATCACACATGATGGAGGCATGTTTATGAGGGAAATATTTTTGAATGACACTTCAACAACCCTTACATCGTACTATTTAGACTGATTTATGTCAAGATTGGTATCACTTTAGAAGAAGGGAAAAAGTAAGGGAAAAAAGAGAGTTTATATAATTTGGTTTTTACTCTTTAAGGAAAGACTTGTGTAATTTTGTGTTTTTTGTGTACTGCCTGAAGAGCTTTTAGACTCCCAAGCTCTTAGACCAAGATCTTAAGTCTTTTATGTGAAAAATATACATGAATATGGACTTTCTTTTCCCATTAAGAAAAATGTATTTATTAAAGAGTTTTGGTCTAGTAATACAATCTAGAATAATTTTAAAAAATGAAATGTACTACTCTTACCTTGATTTGAATTTTTAGTCTTGGCTGATTTTGCATAGGATAAGGATAAACAGAAATTTTTTACTTTCGTAAAATACTTTTGTTTCCACAAGTCTCAACAAATTATGAAGTTGTAGGAAGCTTTGATACAGTGCTATGAAATTGTAAAAAGGTGGAGTTTATCCCTAGAGATGATTTGGGAAAGCTAAATATATTTCTAGTATAGATGTGTGAGATCCTTTATTAGGATTTTTTTTTTAAATATGGAATGCTTCACGAATTTGCATATCATTTTTGCGCAGGGGCCATTCTAATCTTCTCTGTATCATTCCAATTTTAATGTATGTGCTGCCGAATCGAGCACCCTTTGTTAGGATTGAGTGAAAAACCGTAATCCTTTGTTCCTTCGCGTGTATGTATGTGTTTGTATGTTCAGTCTGTATTGTGAATTTAAAAAAATATAGATTTTTGACAAACAGGCTAGTATAACTTAACTGTTGAAAGCGGATTAAATTAAACTAACACAGCTGGGCTCGGTGGAGAATATCTATAATCCCAGCACTTTGGGAGGCCAAGGCGGGACAATCACTTGAGTTCCAGATCAGCCTGGGCAACATAGTGAAACCCTATCTCTACAAAAAACCAAAAAGATTAGCTGGGCATGGTGGTGCATGTCTGTAGTCCCACCTACTTGGGAGGCTGAGGCAGGATTACTGCTTGAGCTGAGCCTAAGAGTTTGAGTTTGCAGTGTGCTCTGATATGCTCTTTTTTTTTTTTTTCCCTTTTTTGTTTTCTTTTCAGCAACAAGAATGCTCCGAGAACAGAGACCGTGTATTTAAACACACACACAAAATAAAGCTAACAAATGAGCAACACCTTCTTAAAAAGATAAGGACCAATACAAATGGGAGTTTATTGTTTTTATGAATTTAGCAGTGTAGGCTGGGTGAGGTGGCTCATGTCTGTAATCCTAGCACTTTGGGAGGCCAAGGCTGGAGGATCACTTGACCTCAGGAGTTCGAGACCAGCTTGAGCAAGAGCAAGACCCGTCTCTACTAAAAATAGAAAAATTAGCCGGGCGCAGTAGCGTGCGCCTGTAGTCCCAGCTACTCGGGAGGCTGAGTTAGGAGGATCGCTTGAGCCCAGGAGTTTGAGGTTGCTGTGAGCTAGGCTGACGCCACGGCACTCTAGCCCAGGTGACAGAGCAAGACTCCATCTCAATAGAAAAAAAAAAATTAGCAGTGTAAATGAAAGTGATTTTTGATGATTTTATTGCTGTTTTGGTAATAAACTTAGCATCTATATATAGAATTTTCTTTTTTTTTTTTTTT